>JADRCG010006603.1:0-15169 GCA_019844195.1 Rhabdomys dilectus
CAGAGCTGGGCTGGACCCTGACTGTCCTTGCTCAGATCCAGAGCCCTGTGCTGTTTGACAGGAATGAGAGTTGAGTCTAATAGGATGTGGTGACAGTCTGGGATAAGTAACAGGTCACGGTTGGAAAACCAAGTGCCAGTTCCTTCCCAAAGCACAGAGAGACCAGGACCAAGGTCACAGCCAAGGGTCAGGAGAGACTGTGAGTGACCCTGGAATGGAGGTGCAGGTATCAGGAGAGGAGGATAGGACTGGAAGGGGAGGGAGAGTTGGAGGCACAAAAAGGGGGATGGTCAGGGGCCCTAGAGAAGACATGTAAGGGGGAAGGGGCGTTCCTCCTGCTCTGATGTCATGCCTCATATGTTTGTAGAGCTGTTCTTGGGTGTGCTCTCCATACAGGGTCTTTAAAGACTGCAGAGTTTTGGGGGGTTATTTGGGAACTTCTTCTGTTCTACACAGAGTGCCCTGAATATCAGGAAGACCACATGGCTACAGACAGCTCCCAAAGTCAGTATGTTTTGAGGATGATTCACAAAAGTTGAGAATCTGAGGCAACCCCATGATAACACACCAGAAGAAAATGGTTCCCTTTTTGTTTTGAACAAATTCAGGGGATTTCTATCCTTCCAATTACTACAGATGATCTCCAGGCCCCTTGCCTCTCTGCACACGACCTTGTGGTATTTCAATGAGACACTGCCATCAGCTATGGTGTCTGTTAGCTTGATGATCACTGTCTACAGGAATCTGCCATGTTGAGAGTCAGTAACTAATAAAAGGTCCCAGACAGTGTGGAGCCAAGATTGGTAGCAGCTGTCCTGTCCCAGTAACCCCAGGCAGCCTCTGATCTTGTAAGCTCCAGCCTGAAAGGGGACATCTTTGGGCATGTACAAAGAGCAGGCAGCAGGCAAAACAATCTGGAGGGTCTCATGGCTCTAAATGGATTGGCTTGGGTTTTATTATTAAATTCTCAGAAACAGTTCAATGATAAAGTCTGAGGAAAGAGTCTCAGTGAGCCTTGATTCTTATTTTGACAACTATTAATGAAAGACTATTCTAAGCCAACTATTGGACTGGGAAATTTTAAAAACAGTTCAGAAATCACATAGATAATTGTTACAACATAGCACAGAGGGTTCAAATGAACCAGTGAAGACCAGCACCAGTCAGATCTGAGAGAGCTTCAGGCTTCAGATTTCTTGTCCTTGGGATGAAGTATCCTCCAGTGAGTGTGTGATGAGTCACATGACTCCTGCACAGCAGAAAGCCCATCCTAGAAAAAATATTCATCCTGAAACAGCTTCCAGCAGCCAGGAGGACAGTGCTCAGGACTGTTGTCCCAAGGGAGAGAGAGAGAGATGGAGCCACTCTGCACAGCTAAGGGGTGGGGGACACAGAGTCAGCTGGTAGTGAGGGCAGAAAATAGTCCATCTCTTACAGGGACACCCACAACAGATCAGTTCCAGGGACAATGGCCTCATGGGAATCTTCCTAAAGTGAATGGCTTAGGCTTCCAGTTCCTCTGGAGGTCAGAAATGGCACCCATTTCCCTATCACACCCACATCTTTAAGGTTGAGCATTTTTATGGAAAATCCTTGGAACAGAGTATCTCAGATCCTTCATTTCCAGTACTTGAAATACTTGTGGGTATTTAATAAAGTATCCTGCAGATGGGACCCGAAGCTAACTTTAATGCTGACACTGTGTGCAGCAGCAGACACAGGTGGCCTGTGCAAAGCTTTTAAAGCAAGTGTGCTGTCACTGTGTAATGTCCCATGAGGTCAGATGTGGAGCTTTCGACTGCTCAGGTCTGTGAGTCTTTCAGATGGAGGAATCCATTCTTAGCATGCTCATTCTGTATGCCCCTCTGCAGGGCTCCCCAGGCAAGCTCAGGCATTCCTGCAGGCTGGATGCTGCAGGGAATGCAGATGACTTGGCAGTATCCAATGGTAGAGGGAGACTCTTGGGAAAGGTCCATCTCTCACAACACACACAGTTCTCAGGGTAGGGAGAATTTGCTCTGATACCACATCCCTGTGCTCATCATAGGGTTCCCACAGGTGGTGATGTCATTGATCTTGAGTGGTGGCATTTTATCAAGTGCCTTTCACTGTGGCATCTTGACTCTACCTTAGACACTGACCCCTGTGGACTAAGGATGGTGGGCATCTAGAATCTACCAAATGTTCACCGTAGAATGGAAAGTTTTGGATCTCTGTAAAATGATTTCTTGTTGGGTTTGTAGTATAAAGTTAAAGATGGAATAACCTTTCATCTTTTTTTAAAAAAAAAATAGCTGTTTTCCTCATGCACTTGATTTCTGTCTTAGGGAGGAGGAGGCTGCCCTGCGTGGTGTTCTGGAGGAGCATTTAGCACAGGAGCCCACAGATGAAGATGATGAACCTCAAAGGGAGGAGCAGAAAGATCGATTTTTAAAAGAGTTTCCTGAGTTGAAAAAGAAACTAAAGGACCATATCAGAAAGCTCCGAGAACTGGCTGGCCATTTTGACAAGGTATACAAGGACTCTACCATTTTCAATGTGGTGTCCAGCTCTCTTAGTGCTGCCTCTGGAGTCCTGGGCCTCCTTGGTTTGGCTCTGGCACCCTTTACAGCGGGGACCAGTCTGGTACTCACAGCAACCTCCGTGGGTCTGGGAGTGACAGCATCTGCGACTAGTCTTACGACTACCATTGTGGAAGAATCAAACAGACTGTCAGATGAATCTGAAGCCAGTAGACTGGTGGGAGCCAGCATGAACATACTTGAGGAGATTCTGAAGATCTTGCCTAAGATCACAGTCAAGCTTGGTAAAACAGGTTTGAAATTAGTCAATGCCTACAAAACCCTCAAGCATACGATCAGAGCCATCAGGGCAGCCAGATCCATGTCTAGCTCTGGAGCAGCGGCCAGTAACCTCACATCCACTGCCCAACGTCTTCTCCCCATGACCAGAGGAGCCAGGATTAGAGCAGGAGGGGTTACAAGTTTCTTCCTTGTATGGGATGTGTATCAGCTTGTGAACGAATCAGTGGATCTGTATAATGGGGCCAAAACAGAGTCAGCTAGAGCACTGCAGGACCTGGCTCTCAAGCTGGAGGAGAAACTGCAGGTATTTCAGGAGTTCTACAATACTCTAAAGTCAGACCTGCCTTAATGACCCCTCCTCCATGCAGCTAAGAGTTCAGGGGAGATGACATGTACAGGGGTGGGGACAATAGAGGCATACTATAACAAGGGAAACAGCCTGAGTTCAAGTCCATCGAATAGATTGTTGAGGAGTTTCAATTTCTTTGGCTCAGCAGAGCGAGGTCAATGCAGATGGCCAGAGATCCCAGAAGAGCAAACTGGAGTTTAAAAGGGGATCAGACTTCCAGCAGAGTGGAGAGTCTGCAGACAGATCAGCATCCATCACTCTAATAATACCCTGCTGAATCTTAACATCTGTGCTATCTCCTCATGGTCTTCTACTGGAATTTCTAAATACTTAGCTATCTGAGATGCGATATTATTTTATTGGGTTTCTTTTGCTGAAATTTTTTTTCATAGATTTTTTTGTGGGGTGGGTTTGGAAGCAGTTTCAAATGAAGAAAGCACAAACTGCTTTTCACAGGTTTTTTTTTAAATTGATTATAGCTTTATCATGTAGATGGACTAGAATTTCTAGGTAGAGCAGAAACTTGTGATGGTCTTCCTATGTGTTGGGGTTTTCACGTCTGTACCACAGTACTGAGATATTATTGACCATATTGTATAGTATATAGTATAGAGTTCATTCCTTCTGCTAAACAATCTGTGGGTGTTGACAAGTGTCTAGAGTACCATACATTTGAAATCATGTAGTAAGCTGCCTTTCAGATTGGCTTTTACCTAGCAATATGCTTGTGAGAAATAAAAAAAAATAAAAAAGGGGGGTCAGAGTGCCCTAGAGTGTGGGGAAAGGGACTGTGACATGGTGGGTGTGGTCAGGGAGGGCTGTACAGGGCAAGCAATGAGAAGTCAGGAAGTCTGGGGAGCAGAATATAGAAAGACCAGAGTGAGAGTCAGGGCAGATCACATAAGGCATCAAACAATATATGGAATGGAGATGAAGTCAACACTTCTGTGACAGGAGACTGGGCATGTGGCTCTCCTCCTTCTCACTGTGTGGAGGCTTGCTGGCCAAGGTGGTGTCTCAGATCACTGTGCTTTTGTCCTCTTATGTTCTATAGTCTTGTGGTCAGTGAATGTTAACTGGCTGATCTTGAAAAATGGAGTAAAAGCAGACACCTGCAACCTCTGGACCACCGGTATTGGCAGAGGCCTGAGCACTGAGGTGGGAACCATTGACCTGACATTCTTGTGTTGTCACAGAACATGCTGAGCAGTTGTCTAGCACATCTTCCTCAGGTACAAGTGGGATGGGCTCTGCTTCTGTCCCTGGACTTAGAGATAGAGGCATGAGGGTGTCCTAATCCCTGCCACCCTACTGTACAGGGGTCTATGAATGTTCCAGCCAATTCCTCACTTTGATTGAGGAATCCCATCATGGTAGGTCTGTGGCTCAGCAGACATTTACATGGTCCAGTCCTGGATAGACCTGTGTGGCTCAGCAGATGTTTACATGGTCCTGTCATGGTGGGCCTGTGATTCAGCAGACATTTACAAGGCCCTGTTCTGGATGGACCTGTGGCTCAGCAGATGTTTGCATGGTCCTGAATCTCACTGTGATTTTCTCTGCCAAAGGGGAGTCATGCTGATGAAAGGAGAGAAATTCAAGAGTAAGGAAATATTTTTTAAATATAGCAACACATATCTCCCTACAATGAAGTATGGTCACTAGTGTCTTGAATATTAAGAGTCTGTCTTGGCTACCTCTTTGCTCAGTCTCTGAGTTGTGGAATGAAAGCCAATGTCTCTTCCTCAGCCAGTCTCCTCATCTGCAAAATCACAGTACAGCCTCACATGACACTTGTAATCACAGCCTGATTTGAAAGATGGGTAAATATTTGTGTTTAGGGAATGATTGTTAAACTCCAATCAAATGGTGAAATAAATGTGCTGCAAACTGTAGTGTTCAGTTGCTGAGTAGTTACTTGCTCTGCCTCCCTCAAGCTGTGAGGACATGGTAATCAAACCCAGTAATATTTGGGTGAATCAAAATAGGCACTAGAAGGAAGGACACCTGTGGTGTCCAGCTCCTATCACTCTCTTCTCCTGGGACAGAGCAGAGATGTCACACAGACATCCAGCTCTAGGTCTCTGGTAGAGACTTTGTCTCCTCAACCAAAGTGGCCATGAAGGTGAGGCTCAAGGTAGTGGACTGTGCCATGGAGGATGCTGGGAACTTCTGAGAGGAGGCAGTGCAGCATGGTTCCAACTAAAGGCACATTCCAAGTGCCATGCTCTCTAACTTCAGAAGACCACTATCAGCATCAACTACTCCAGAGCCCAGGTCTGTGTTGAAGGGAAGGAGAGGCAGGTGCTTGTGAAGAGAGTCAGGACTGGTCAGAGTTCAAAAGGCATGGAGAATAATCTCTGGAAGCACCCTGAGCCTGAGGTGCCAGAATTTGTTTTCTTAACACCATGCTGAACCCACAAACACATGGAGTATGTAGAGAAGAATTTAGGATGTCAGCCTGAGGTTATCACACAAAGCTAGTGGTGAGCCCACACCCCTAAGTAGACCTGGGTGCTGCTCAAATTCAGGCAGAGCAAGACTCCTGCATCATCACAATAGAACCCACAAACACACTACAACCCAACACATACTCTGGACTGCAAGTTGGTAAGTAAGCTTATGGGAATTTGTTATGTTGCACTGGAGAATGAATTGCATTTTCAAGCAACATATAATCATGACAGTGATTAAAGAAGAGACCTAAGGTCAGCCTCTTGTACACACAAATAAATACGTGCACACACAAGCACACACACACACACATAGGCACACACACATGGAGCCAAACCCGTGTGAACACACATGCATATGTATGGATTGACCATCATCACTGCTGTAAGAAATAAATCATTATTGTCCAGTTTCAGAATGAGGTGCATTTGGAGTTCATCACAGAATCACAGTTAGACATCAGGCTCTAGGCCCTGGTCTTGTCTATGAGGAAGCTAATGTCTACTTGTGTAGAAATTCCCAGGTCATCCTAGGACTGGACAGTTACAGGCAGTCTGCTATGCAACTAAGCCCAGGTATCAGAAAATGAGAGTTTCAAGCCTGTGATATATGTTATATATTGAATTCAGAACCAATATCACGTGGAATAGGTGGCAATACCGGGTACAGTGGAGATTGTATCATTCTGAAGAAATTAGCCAGTGAGGAACTCGGGGTGCGGGGGGCCAATATGATTAGAAATATAAAAAGCAGCTGGTTTGCAGCAAAGTTGTGTGCCAGCTGTCTTTGTCTTTTCTGTAGGCTGATACCCAACTTTGGAAGGCAGGAAATGTATTACTTTTGCTACTCAGAGTCTCCAGGACTCTTATTGTGAACAGAGGACCACTGTTTCTCACACTGTAGGCTTTGGATGAAGAACTGCCAACTTATACAAAAGAGATTAAGTGTACAAAGTACATGGGTTTGAAGTACCCCAACAGGCATTGATGGCCTCCTGGCTATGGAACAGTTTCTAGCTGGCTTTCCTGATTGATCCTCTGAAAGGAGGGGAAGGAAAAGTTTGTGGCTTCCTGGAGTTAGTTGAATAGATATATCTGGGTCTCCATGAAGATTCCAGAGACAGGACCCTATCTACCTGCTGGGCTCAATTTTGGGAGGACTGGGATGCAGAGGTGGAAGGGGCTGTGCATTGGGAGGACTGGGATGCAGGGGTGGAAGGGCCTGTGCACAGTGGAGGTTAGGGACTGAGCACTTAGAGACCGAGCACTTTTTTGTTGTTATACTCTGTGGCTCTGGATAGCCTAGAATTCACTATGTAGACCAGGCTGCCCTCAAACTCACAGAGATCCTCCTGCCTCTGCCTCTCAAGTGCTGGGATTAGTGTTATGTGCCAGTATATCTGGGCATTATTGATAATTTTCCTATTGTTACTTTATTTTTTTTCTTCTTGTCGTTCTTTCTGCATACTTTAGGTTGTTTGAATGAGAGTGTCCCCCACAGGCTCATGTATTTGAACACCTGGTCCACAGGTGGTTGTGGTGTTTGTGAGGTTGTAGAACCTTTCAGAGGTACAGCCTTGCTGTAGGAAATACAACACTAGGGGCAGGCTTTAGACGGTTATAGCCTCACCTTACTCTTCCCTACTGCTTCTGCTTCCTGTGTGCAGACACAATGTGATTGATCAATCAGCTGCCTGCTCCTGCCTTCATGTGATGCCTCTCCCAGCACAGCATCCACTATTCCCCTAGTGAGCCAGAATAAACCCTTTCTCTCTTAAATTGCTTTTTGTCATGACGTGTTATCCCAGTAATAGAACAAATGAAATTAGTACAGTAGGAGACTTCTTGTTTTGAGTGTTTGCATTAGCCAGGGTTTTCTAGAACAACAGAACTTATAGAATGAATCTCTATATGCAGAAAATGGATTTATTTGAATGACTTACAGGCTGTGCTCTAGCTAATCCAAGAACGGATACCTATGATATACTGGGTCTAAGAACCCAGCAGATCAATCTATAAGGCTAGATGTCTCAGCTGCTCTTCAGTGTACACTGGAATCCCAAAGAAGTAAGTTCTGATGCCCGTGAAAGAAGGAACTTGCTAGCAAGACGAGAGCAAGCAGGCAAGGAACAACAGCTTCCTTCTTCCATGTCCTTTACAGGCTTTAGGCAGAAAGGATGATGCAGACTAGAAGGGGTTTTCCCTGCCCAAAGATCTGGATTAAAGTTGCGTGATTGTGCCTCAAGCACTGGATTAAAAGTATGAATTCCACCTCAACGATTCAGATTAGAAGTAGATCTTTCCACTTCAAATTAAGCAAAATTCCTCACAGGTGTGTGCCTCCTTTTCAGGTTTTAGTTCATTTACTTCAGTTACTGCTGAGCCATCTCCCCAGCGTTACAGTAGCTGTGCTCTCTTTCCCACACACTAGTTCATTCATTCATCCTCCACTCACTCATTCCTCCCGCCACACCCCTTTCTTTTTCAGACACATTGTGTGGCTTTGTGGCCTGGGTGGCCTTTACCTTAACTTTACTCCCCTGGCCTCAGCCTCCTAGTGCTATGGTGGCCAGTCAGCACCAGTGCTTTTCTTTAATCCTCAAGACATTTAGTGCGTCTTTTAAGTCTTCAGTTTCTAGCATTAATCTGCAGATAGGTTGGGTGTCTCTCCATGTAAACAAAGTTGTTAATTCAGACCACAAGGTTATGCATCATGTCCTTGAACTCTTGACAAGTGTTTCTTGGATTTATGTGAGAATCTTCCACGCAGTTCTAGTGACTGCTTTCGATTTGCTGCCTAGGTTAGATGGAACTGTTTCTCTTCATCTTCTTCATGTGTCCTTTCTTCCTCTCTTGGAGCAGATGTTGTTTGTTTGTTTGTTTGTTTCTTTGCTCTCTTGGCTACCTCTGTTGGTTTCCCACAGTCTTCTCTGCCTGCAGCCAAAGCCACAGTTCCTGGTTCTCGGGTGTGCTGGTAGGGCCCAGATTGGACAGGAATAGCTGAGGATGCACACATGTAGTAGCCACTGGCACCTTGAAATTTGGTAAGTGTTGGAGTTCAGGGATTGCCACACAAACACTGATGAACACTGACCTCCGCTAAGCAAGAAGAGTTTATTCAACACACACACACACACACAGCAATACTGTTTGATCAGGACCACAAAAAATAAAAGAACTCAGAGGCCTAACTGTGGTACCAGTCTATTCTTAGGGCAGCTTTTTTTTATAGGAAAAACCAAGTTCAGAGGTTCAGAAGGCAAGGGTGGAGGAAGTACTACATTTTCACTATCTAGAAAAAGAATTCTCAGCTGACTTTTAAGCTGATTGGTCCTGAGTGAGGTAAGAGGGTGGTGGACAGGTGGTGAGCAGTGAGATAATAGAGCATAAGGAATACAATCACAGTTCCTGACCTTTTAGGAGAATTTGTCAGTGTCTGCTATGGATAATTACCTCTGGGAAGCACAGTCTGAGAACCTGGACTTAATTTCACTTTTTAAGCAAAATGCAGACTGAATACAAAATGCTACAGACATCTTAAAAGGATCAGACCTCAATAGTAAGTGTCTCATCAATATTTCCTCCAGTGAGCCAATCAAGAGTTGATTAGAGGAAGTGGGAAGCAGGGATTAGTGGAGTCCAGTGGTGTTGAGCCTTAAAAGTAGGGTCAGTTAGAAGAAGAGTAGGAGGGGCTTTACCTCACCATGGCAACCGCCCAAGCCATAGAAAGTTCCCTCCACCCAGAGATAAAAGTGTAGAGATATGGAGACTCCCATTTTCAGGCCTGGGCATTTCTGCTTAGAAATGTGAAGTCTTTCTAGGAGTAGACACCTGTCATCCCAGAACTTGGAGGGCTGAGGCAGAAGGATCATGGGTCCCAGGCCAGCGTAGGCTACAAATTTAGACTCAAAACAAAAGAAAAGTAACACCCCCCACTTTCCAAAACTCAGAATTTTGAAACCCTGGAATCTGAGTCACTGAAAACCCAGTGTAAGACTCAATTAAGGACTCAGTCAACAGTCTTAAGATTACAGATCCCAGACTGCAGTAGGCTGCTGAGGCAGGCTGAATGAGGCAGTCCTGGTTGGTTTGGGTGCCACATGGGAATGAGTGATGTTTTCTGTGAGGACAGAGGCTCAGCATGGCCCCAGAGCTCTGCAAGCTGCATGTGGAGGCATTAGGAGAGGATGGTAAGGAGGGAGGGGTGCAGAAGGCAGAGTATTCTCTATAAAGGGTGAGAGGGCTCCATCTTTTCCCTGGAATGTGATTAAAGATTCTCAGGTTCATACTGTCCTGAGCCATTGTTCCCTGCCTAAGGAAGATGCACCACAGCCACTGAGAAGCCAGTCTTGCTGAGAGCCTTTACCCTGCACCACTTGGAGAGCTTGGGCATAGCTAGGGAAGGGGGGCTCCCAGCCTGGGCTTCCAGCTGGCCATCAGAAGGAAGGGCTGGGGCCTCCTACACTTCCTCCTGGCACACATCCTAAGAGGCTCTAAGTAGCAGATTAGTAGGAGGCTTAAGGGAACTGATAGAGAAACCTGGCCTTTCCTTTCTCTTTTCCTTTCTTAGGATGGTGAGGCCTCCCTTTTTAGGGGCAAGGGTCGTTAAGGGTTCTCTTACCTGTCATTGACTATCTGGCTTAGTGCGTAAGTTAGGGGATAAACCTCGTTAGTCTTGATGACAGAGGTTTTACAATCCCCTACTTTCAACCTGTAATAATGGACCTGTGTGGGTTTCATTTGAATAGCATCTATCTTTTTTTGTTGTACAAAAGCCATCAGTTTGTTGAAAAGCATGGACCCATGAGACAAGAGACTTAACAATGCCTGAATAGTTAGTATGACAGCAACACTCTCTTTTAAGGGCAACACATAATTCCTTTTGTCTGAGGAGTAAAAGTATAAGCCTCTTCTATTCTGTTTATAAATGTGTTATAGCAGAATCTACACCTATAGAAATACAGAACTGATCATAGCATTTATCTTAACAAAACAAATAAGGAAATCTCCGTTCCTGCTCTAGTCAATCTCAAACCCAAAAAACAACTATAGTAACTGTGGTAGTGGGTTTTCTCCTGGGTCTAAACAATGTTCCCTTCTAACTCATAGGTTAGGGAAACAAGAGTCTAATAGAGCCACCTTGGAGGTACCGGTGGTGATGTCTCCTTCCACACTGAGGACTTCCCAAGTCAGGTTTGCTGGTTGATCTCTTCCAGTTTGAAGGTAATTGTGAAGCATCTTCATGTTTCCTGTGAAGAAAAACTATGCTTCTCAGGGGGTTTACTCCTCCCTGGATTTGTTATTGCTGTCTATTTGTTTAATCAGTCTCTCTGGCAGCCAGCGTGCTGCATGTGCAGTTTGGGAATATATGCAGACAGAACCTCTTCCCCAGATAAGCACTGGATCTGGTCCATTCCAGGTTCCAGTTAATGGGTCTTTCCAGAGGACTGTTGCAAAATTCTTTTTGGTATCTGGATGCCAGAATCTATCTGCACTGGATTTTCCTTCAGAATCCAAAGTTAAAAAATTTAAAATAAAGAACATGTGATGAAGAATATTTGAGGGATTCCTTGGTAGGGTGTGGGAAAAATATGGTTGAGGAACCCAAGGTTCCTCCGCCATGCTGTGGGTAGTCGGCTGGGAATGATCTGGGTTCCTCCAGCTGGAAGTTAGGCCTGGCTGCTCATTAACTAAAAGCCTCTCCACGGTTCCTCACTGTTCCTCATGGCGTAGCCCCAACACATGAAGAAGTCCTTGGGTTTCCAAAACCGGTTTATTGGCATGGCAGATGGTGGATGGATCTGGATTCATATCCCACAAAACCCAGGCCATGCCTGAGTGAAAAAGGGAGGGAGCAAAGAGGGGAGGGGAGGAATGTTTAGTCGGCTCCAACCTCTGGTCTTCAGGTACATCATTAATATGTAAATCTCTCAAGGGCCTGGGGGCTGTTTATCAAGCCCACCTGTGTATGTGACTGAATGGTAAAGGTGGAATGGAGATTAGGCCTCATATCAGGAGCCTGGGTTCTAGGAACATGGCTGAACCCACAGCTCAAGAACCAGGATACCCTTCCATGGCCCAACAGTAGGGTACCATTCCCCCTTTTTAATTTTTTCAAATTGACATTTAATGGTTTGATGCGCCCTTTCTACCATACCTTGGCCCTGTGGATTATATGTAATACCCGTTTTATGTAGTATTCCCAATTTTTCACAGAATTGGCGGAAACTGGAGCTTGTATAACCTGGGCCATTGTCAGTCTTTATCTGTTTAGGCACACCCAATACAACAATTGTAGCAAGCATATGAGAGATCACATGCTTGCTTGTTTCTCTAGATTGTAATGCCACATGAATGAAACCACTCTATGTATCTACTACACACACATGTATATATTTTTGATTGCCAAATTCATTATAATGAGTAACATTGATTTGCCAGATACTGTTTGGTATCAGTCCCTTTGGATTTATGACCAAATGAGGAACTGGTAAAAGTGTAACACACGATTGACATTGCTTAACAATTTGTCTAGCTTGTTCTCTGGTAATTTTAAACATAATTTTTAACGTTTTAGAATTAAGGTGATGGGCCTTAATGGCCTGATCCAAGTTAGATAACTCCTTCTTCACTTTTTCCTAATTATTTCCCTAGGGGAAGATCCAGAATTTATCATTTGAGCCATGATTACTTCATTAGGGCTGCACATAATCAATCCCAACTGGGATAACAGATCTCTGCCCCTGAGATTAATGGGGAGGCCTGGGATGACATAGGGTTGTATATTCCCTGTATTTCCTTCCTTATCTTTCCACGTCAGAGTCTTAGAGCTTTGTTGTGGATTTTGACTTTGGCCAATACCCCTTAGATTGGTTAAGGTTGGAGTCAGAGGCCAGGTGGCAGGCCAATCGTTTTGTTTTAGGATAGTCATATCAGCTCCTGTGTCAACTAAGCCTCGGAATGCCTTTCCATCCAGCCATAGTGTCATCATAGGTTTTTGTTTAACTATAGGCTGTACCCAGTCTGCATCAGAGGAACCAAAGACTTGATCCCCTGTTTTAGGATTCTTATATTTGTGATTAGTAGGGAACAATGGAAGTAACAATACTTGAGCTATCCTCCTTCCTGTAGGAATGGTGACTATATTCTGAATTACCTGTGCCATTACCCTAATCCCACCTTCATAACCATTGTCTATAACTCCAGGAAAAATTTGTAGTCCCTGCATAGTAGCACTGCTTCTTCCCACTATCAGGCCAAACACATTTGGATAGAGTGGTCCAAACACTCCAGTGGATAAGGCCTGAGGTCCCATTTCTGGGGTTAATACTGTGTGGACGGTAGAACTGAGGTCTAGTCCTGCACTTCCTGGTGTTGCTCAACTAAATTCAGAAAGGGATTGGTGTTTGCTGGTAAGAAAATGACTGCTCTATAAGCCTGTTTTGGCTTGCATTGGTTCAGGGCCTAGAGCTGGCCCCTGTTCCCGTTTCCCTGAATATGGGAAAGGGTGTTTCCTTGTGTGTCTCTTTTGGACCTACATTCACTAGCCCAATGCTTTCCACGTTTGCAAAGTGGGCAGAGCCCAGGCTGTTTTCTGGGCTGTCTTTGGGTTAACTCATTTTCTGCCTCACAATCTCTTGCAACGTGTCTAGGCTTGCCACATTTAAAACAGGCCTTTTGGTTTCTACTAGACAAAAAATCTCTTACTGATTGTCCTTGTATGGCAGCCTCCATAGCTAAGCCCTGTTGGTAGGAAGGACCTATGTCAGAACAGAGTCTGATATACCCTGTAAGGTCTGTCTTTTTCCTGTAGGGTCTAATGGCCGCTTGGCAGGCAGGATTGACATTTTCATATACAAGTTGATTCACATAATCTACACCTACCTCTGCATTACCAAAAATCTCCGTGCTGTTGTCATTAATTGATGAACAAAATCAGAAAATCGTTCATCAGGTCCTTGTCTCACTGCTATTAAAGATGCACAGGGTCTCCCTTTGCCGGGAGTTTACGCCAAGCCTTCATGGCTGCATTTTGAATTTGAGTGAAAAAGCCTGGGTCATATTGCATCTGGTTATCACTAGAAGCAAATTGCCCTTCTCCTACTAAGACATCCAGGGACCAACCATTGCCTGCCTGAATGTTTCTCCGAGCTGTTTCTTTACAATTCTCATGATACTCTGATTTCCAAATAAGATAGTCACCACCTCTAAGAACTGCTCTCACTAATGTATTGCAATCACCAGGAGTCAGCCACTCCTCTGCGGCAAACTCTAAAATTGCAAGAGTAAAGGGAGCAGTGGCACTGTATTGTGATACTGAATTTTTTAATTCCTTAATAATTTGAAAATTAAACCCTGTGTGATGTCTCCAAGCAACTCCTTGATCATCTCTGGTCTCAGATACAGGGAAAACTCAGCATCTCCCTTCTCTGGATGATCTGTGGCTAATCGTAAGCTAGGGGAAAGGGATTGCCTTTGGACTCTTGGTTGAGTAACACAAGGAGCCAGGGGATATTCACAGATTACCTCTTGAGACATCTTCCCTATTTTAAATTTTTGTAGCTGATTAAATAAGTCCTGATACCCTTTTTCTAACTCTATTTGTTGTTTAAGAAGAGATATTTTTTCCTGTAACTCCCATCTGGGATCTACAACCACCATCTCCATTGCGGGAGCACTTGGAGGTAGAGGTGCATAGGGAGGGCGTCTTCAGGAAGAGGACCATTCAGGGTCATAATGTTCAGCTGCCTCTTCCACTAGGTCAGCACAATCTGGCTCTGATAAACCATCATCAACCTTTGGTTGTATTTTAGATTCTAATTTCAGATAAATACATTTCTTTTTACTTTGAACATAAGAGATAGCATTTAAGAAATGAAGCAAAAGCAGACAATTAACACACGTGAGCAGCAAGCAGCAAAACAAAAACAGAGAGTTGAGTTCAGGCTGACTTATTTCTTGCCCCATTTTCATTAACATGACTTACCTTTCTTGATGATCACCTTTTTTCACTTCTGAATTTTCAGCAGATCCTTCTTCCAGTAATGTTCCTCACTGGGTCTCTCTTACTTGCTGCCCCACGGTAGGCGCCAAAAATGTTGCGGCCCACACTTGGGAGTCAGAATTTTGAGAACCGCTCTGTCAGTGTTTGAACCCGCACTGCCAAAAGCCTTGGGGGCTAAATTGTTAGAGCCTGCACTGCCCCAAGCTGCTCCGGTCTACAGGTCGGGGTTCAGCAAGAGAGAGAGTGAGGACGGACTTGAAGAATGGAGACCAGACAGAGTGTGATTCAATCCCGTTTATTCTTCAGTCACTTTTCCTAGTCCAAGTCCCAAGTCTAGAGTTCCTAGTCCCTAGTTCCTAGTTCCTAGTGCCTCCAAGTTCCAAGTTCTTTCTCCAAGTGCTAAGTGCCTAATACCTAATGCCTAATAACTAACTCCAAGTTGTGCTGTCTAATTCCAATTTCTACCTCCAAGTGCCAAGTGCCTAATACCTAATTCTTTGTTTCAAGTTGTCCTGCCTAATTCCTAGTTCCAAGTTGTACTGAATGTCTAATAACTAAC
>JADRCG010006604.1:0-19095 GCA_019844195.1 Rhabdomys dilectus
ATCTATCTATCTATCTATCTATCTATCTATCTATCTTGAATATATATATTAAGTCATCACAAATCCAAATTTCCAAATGAAAGGAAACACATGTGTATTCATAATTATAAATATATACAACATATATATAATATATGTATATATAACGTATATATGTATATATACATATACATATATATGCTTATATGCTATAAACACACATTTATATGAGGAAGGTCAATGATTAATTAAAATGTCATACAGACTATAGTCCAGCTGCTCCAACAATGGCTGTTTACCAATGGAAAGTCCAGGGATGCAGAAATTGTTCAGTCCACCAGGCTGGGTGTCCCAACTGACTTGAGCTTATGCCAAAGTCCTGACAAAGTAGGATCTACTGCCAATGAAGGAATGCCCTTTCTAGCAATGGTATGGGCAACAGGCAAAATACAAAATTATCTTCTTCCATGTCCTCTACATAAGATGCCACCAGTGGATGTATCCCTGATTAAAGGTGAGTTTGTTCACGTTGTATGATTTAATTAAGAAAAAATTCCTCACAGGTGTATCCAGACTTTTTAGGTTTTAGTAGATTCTAGATGTAGTGATGCTGACAGCCAAGAATCGCCATCATGAGTTTGCCTCTTATCAATTTGACAAAAAAATCTTAGTTCCTTGTGTCATGGTTAATTTCCAAATGAAACTAATAACCAGGTCATGACTATGCCTCCCATGATATACCTTTTGCCCTTGTGGAACTGAGGTACTGGGGAACTAAAAAGAGCTGGTCTGGAGTAGGAGTAGGGTTGAGTCATGTCCAACCCCAGAAATCTTGTCTTGAGATCAGTAGGAGTTTGGACCACTGCTTCTTCTGCCTCAGACCATTATGTCCTGGCACACACAATCATGCATTGCTCCCTACCTTTGCCCACACCAGAAGAGGTCACATAGTCACAGCCAAGTTAAACATAACCTCTGCTTATACTGTCATGGTCAAGTTCAGCCAAGTTAAACTCAACTTCTTATATTGTCAGGGTCAACAGAACTTAAAGCTGTGGGAATAGGAAGCAAAAATTTTTCTAGTGAGTCACTAGAGTGATAGTGAGTGGGACTATTCCTTTTATCACCCCTTGATTGGCAGACCTGTGGATCCTGGGTATAGGAGAGATATTACGATGTATTTGATTCTATTCAAAACATAAACCACTTAGCCCTGCCAATGAGTACACTTACCTGAAAACCTCTACCAACTCCCCAAAGGTTTTAATAGCATTGGTTCCCCCTCCCCTCCGTGTCCAAAATTAAAATGAGATTCTCAATGAAGCCTGCCTCCAATGAAGTCTGTTTCTCTCAACTCTCACCCATTGCCTGAGGTCTCTGTCACCCCAGGCTATTCTGCTTCCTGATTTCTCCTCCCAGATTACCCCCATTTTATGACCACCACCACCACCACCATCACCACCACCACCACCACTGCCTCTGCAGCCGCCACCTCTGCAGGGGCGCCACCTCCACCACCACCGCCACCACAACCCCTGGCTTGGTTCCAGTTGTGGGCCAACTTTCCCAGGAAGCGCAGTGCAAGTGGAGACCTAACGGCATCCATTCACAAACATAAACATATCATTTACTTAAATAGGTCATAATTAGGACTGACATGCTATAGCAATGCTTCATACAAATGCAAACACATGCTAAAGTTTAGAATAGGGGGCAATGTTCCTTGAGTAACATTCTTTTAGTGTTTCAAATTTTTAAATATAATAACCACAATATCTCTTAATCGGTGTTATAGTGCATGCTAAGAACAACTGAGAAAAAAACAGAAATACCTGCAAAAAAACATTCTTAAGAAAATATTAGAGAAACATCAATTATAATCTGTGTTTCTTCAACTGGTCACATGACACTAGCTAGTATTTATAACTATCTTCATCTACTATACTTTCTATATTTCTATTCAGCACATTCAACAAGACCTCAGAAGTTCTAGTCTCTTTGCCTAGAGAACTGACACACATTCCTTCCTTCCTGATGGGTCTGTGTCCTTTGTCAGCCTGCCTAAATCAAGCTCTTGAAATTTTTCCTTGGACACAGGTATGATAACACCAAGAGACACCTAAAGGAGCTTCTGTATGCTAGACATAATCTTTTTTACCTTCATTGTGGAGAAGCATTTCAGTTTCTCCTTTTTAATATCAATCAATCGCCATCCTAACACTGCTTTTCCTTACTTAAGCTTAGGGTTAAGAGCCTCAGAAACCAAAGTGAACACAGGATAGTCTGAGTTTCCAGTTCAATGGAATACGTGTTGTGTCTCCTGGCAGGTACACTTCCCCCTCTGAAACAAAACCTTTTAGGTCAGCAGAACTTAGGGTTGTGGGAATAGGAAGCAAACCTTTTTTTGGTGGGTCACTACAGGTGATATCGTGTGGGAATATTCCCTTTGCCACCTTTTGATTTCTTTCCCTGTGCATCCTGGGTATAGGAGAGAATAGTTCTATATATTTGATCCTATCCAAAGTATATACCACTTTCTAGAAATTCTTGACCCAGCCCTCTAGGCTACTACTGCTACTTAATCTGTGCTATAATTGTGTGTTCAAAATACCATTTCATTATTTTACCAGGTCAGCTGCTTCAGGATGCTGTGGAACATACTAAGACCAGTGAGCATAGGCCCACTGTTGCACTTCTCTGGCTATGAAGTAACTTCTTGGGTCCCAGGCAATACCATGTGGGATATTATGATGTTTCTTAAGGCATTCTGGAAGGGCACACATGATGGTTTTGGCAAAAAAATATATTAGGTGCCGAAGAGGCAAATCCATATGTAGAATAAATATCTACTCCAGGATAATTATCAGGGTACAAATCACTCTTCCTTCTCTTGAGGAAGTTGTCCATTGTAGTCAACCTGCCACCAGTTTGCTGGCTGCTCATCCTGGGGAATGGTGCCATATCTGGTGGGTGGGTGGGTGGCTCAGTGTTGGTTTTTACTGTTGGCAGATCTGGTACTCAGCAGCAGTTGTGTCCAGGTTAGCTTTTGTGAGTGGCAGTCTATCTTTTCAAGTTCATATGTATCCTCCATCTCTGCCACCATGGCCTCATTGTTTATGGGATTGATGGATAATGGCAAAGACATCAGGGGAAAGAAGCTAACTCTTCAGAAAATGGGTCTTTTTTATCTACATGATTATTGAATTCCTTCCCAACTGAAGTTACCTTTTGATGGGCATTTACATGGGATATGAGAATCTTTATTCACATTCTTTACCCCTTTGAAGAGATCTACCCTCATACTTCTTCCCAATATGTCTTTCTCAGAAAGTTTTCAACCATTGTCTTTCCAATCACTTCCATCCAGCCATTCCATTGGCTGCAACCTATGAACCAGTAAACAGTCACACATCTAGCCATTCCTCCTTCCAAACAAAACACATGACCATGTGTACTGCCTGATGTTTGGCCCATTGATGATTTCCCTTTGCTGGGGCCTCGGTGCTCCCAGAAAGCAGGCTGTAATACTGCAGCTGTCAACCCATGCATTGTGCCTGCATAACCTATAGAACTATCAGTAAACCAGGCCCTACTCTTCTCTTCCTTAGTCAGCTGATATGGATGGAGCACACCCAATGAGGCTACAGTTGTATACTAGGGAATAAGCAGCATTGTAAGAGGAGAAGAAACTTTGGGCATTTGGGAAACTTCTTCATGAAATCTGCCTATGCCTTTAGGACCTCCTCAGGCCTGATCTTATATTTCATTTCCATTTAGTAATAGATTGCTACTGTGCACATGGCTTGGTGGCTTTGTGGCCAGCCTGGTCTACAGAGTGAGTTCCAGGACAGCCAGGGCTACACGGAGAAACCCTGTCTTGAAAAACAAAAACAAAAACACAAAAACAAAAACAAAAACAAAAAAAGACAAAAACCCCCCAAACAAACAAAAAACAAAAGAAAACAAAACAAAATAATATCTGTACCAACTATACATTCTGAGATGAGGAATAACTACAAAATGATTCAGGGACCTCCTTCAGTCAAAACTCCATTAAACATCTGACCTCCACAAACCACCTTAGTGGAAGGGTCACAGTTATTCATAGGCTCACCAGGAATCTGTGTCATTATGAACCACTATCCAATAGAACCTGGGAAGTCTGAAATGTATATTTTTCTTTTCTACAGTATATAGCTGCTCTTGTAAAAGGTCATATGTTCCTTCACAGAAGGACTGAAGAAAGGCCAACAGTAAAACTCTTAGGTATTTTAGCAAAGTCCTTCCTCATGAGGACCTGACCTTCCCTTCATTCAGTAGGTTCAGGATCTATAAACTGGCTCAACTCTGGAACTTGGTTAGACACTGAGATATTTTTCTGCTGCAATTCAATGTAGTCTTTCATTGATTTTTGAATGTTTCCAGTCATATAGATCAGACAAAAATGCAGTAGAATCATTCTCTATTTCATGCCTGGAAACATTATTGATAGTCAGTTCTAAGTGTCCACACCAGTCATATTAACATAAAAATCACTCTGCCTATGCTGTGCATGGGTCAGGCTATTGTGGATATTGTTTTTTCTCTGCTGTCAACTACAATCACCTTGTCTTTGTTGATTCAGTGCTGCTACCTGCCACCTGCTACTTCAAGGCCCAACTAATCCCTTTGCATTTAATTCCTCCAACCAAGCAGCAGCATCTCCATTCCAAAAGTCTGATACAAGGAAATAGGCAACAACTGTAGTTGGGATATGTTCTTGTAACTGGGCTTCCTTTTCTGGCCTCAGTGGGAGAGGATGCCTCTAGCCTCACAGACACTTGATGTGCCAAGGTGTGGGGATACCCAGGGGGCTTTCACTCAGATAGGGGAGAAGGGGATAGGGTATGGGGTGAAGGGTTGTGGGAGGGGCTTACTGGGAGTGGGCAGTGAGACTGATGTATGAGTAAGTAAAAATAAAATAAATTAAAAAAAAAAGAAAGGAAGAAGATGGGAAACTACAAAGCTCTTCACATATGCTGGTGCCCCTCTCACCATTATCAGTATTATAGAGATAGTGAAGGGCGTGTCTTATGGGCCTTCCTATTGTGTAGGATTAGCATAAACCATACCCACTCTAACATTGCTACTTCCTTGAGCCTTAAAACCCTTCCTCAGTTCTAAGACAAGGAGTAACAGCCATTTCCAACCTCTTTTTTGGTTGGTAGGCCATAGTTTGACAAATGCCTCAGCTTACCAATCAAACAAACTTTTGATGCCTTTTTGAAATGTCCATATTTGTGAGTTTCCACATTTAAGCCTGCAATCTCTATTCAGTGCACACATATCAATAACCTCAACCTGATTCAGTTTTACTCATCATTATCCCACACACTTAAAATCCATTCCCACACATATCCTCCAAACTTCTCCTTGAGTGAATTAGTCCTCTGATAGTATAGGAGACATCCTCATGAACTACATTTTCTATCTCCTTTCTAGGCACCTGCTGAACTAGAACTCTGGTTACAGGTCAAGAGGCAACTCTTGTGGGCTCTGAGGGATATTAGTATTGTCCTTCAGGGACATTTACTGCTGACTTAACAGAAAATAAAGAAAACATTTTCTCACTTGTAGGTGGATAGGGCAATTTTTCAGAGGTTGAAGCAGGAATATATCTTTTGGTGAAGGTGAAGAGACTATTTCCTCAGGTGTGACAAACCCTCAAGAATCTGAGGGTTCAGAGTTCCAGCCTCATTAGGATACTCTCACACACCTCAATCCCAAGATATAGGATTGCATTCTTTACCAATAATGCCCTTAATTTAGTCGCCAACACCCACCAAGGCTGTGCATCTGTGTTAACAAGTCCAAAGGGGTTACTACCTGCTGCTCACTTAGTTCAATCAGCATAATATCATCAATATAGTGACCCAATGTGATATGTTGTAGGAGAAATGAACAGTAAAGATCAATTCTAAGTTATGAAACAGGGATGAAGACTTCATAGAGGTGTGTTTTTATTCTAATTCTGTCAATCTTATAGTGAGGGCTTTGGTTTGATTTTCTGCAACTGGAGTTCCATGATTCCTGGAGAGAAGATTCTCTTCTTGGGTAAACGTAGACACCTTTTAACTTTTTATGTACATTTGGAGATGGTCAGCTTTACATTGAGTTCATGTTTGTCTTTACTGTACTCTGAGATGCTATAAGTTGCTGGATCTTATCAGGAAGACCCTCTTTTCCTTTGTCAGTTTATAAAGAGGTTCTTGGAACAGCCATCCAACAACATTATTTTTTTTCTTTTTTCTTTTTTTAAAATTGTCAAAAGACTTGAAACAGTCACTAAATCCCTTGCTTCTTATAATCAGCAAAGTGGTATAAGCAAAAACATTAGTCTTGATAAGTCTGTAATATACTTCACACCACAAGCTTTCAGTACTCTCTAAGTATCCAGGAGAATAACTATAGCTGTCAGTAAATTCAAAAGTCCATTCCAGATAATTAAAATTTTTCATTCTTATTTTTTTCATTTTTCATCCTTATGTTTCCATTGCTCTAAAACTACTTCTGGTTTATACAATACTAATACAAAATATGTATTAGACTGGGTTCTCTAGAGAAATAAAACTTATAGAAAAATATATTTATTTCCAAATATGTGTGTATATATTCCAACATATGAATAATTATATATTAATTCTAATATATATTAATTACATGGGATTTATAAGCAGGGTTTGCAGGCTATAGTGTAGCTATTCTACCAATGGCTATTTACAAATGGAAAGACCAAGAATCCAGTAGTTGGTCATTCCTTAGTTCTGGATGCCTCAGCTGATCTTCAGTGTGTACCAGAATCCTTAAGAGGTAGGTGTGAGACAGAGGACCACACCAGGAGACTTGGTAGGTGAGTGGGTTCAGAGTCTCCGGCACCTGGGCACCCAGCTGAGATGGTAGGCAGCTCCCTGCTCCCTGTCAGATTCCTGGCCTGGAACACTTCCTACATATGGAACCCTGACCTATGGTCATGTAACTCCAGGACAGAGTTCTCCATGCTAATGAGGTATCTAGAGACCATGGGGGTTTAGCTAATAAGCTTCCCTTCCCAGACAGTCCTTACTGCAAAAAAGATAATCTCTGGCCCACTCTGAGAAGTTGGTATACATCCATTTTCCACGAAGAACAGTAGATAAACAGTAGGGGTAAATAATCTCTTCTATCGAAACCACTGCCCAGAGTGGAGCATGGGCCGTTGCCTACACAGCTGTAGACTAAGTCTCCCATAGAATGCCTCTCTGCACTTCCCACAACTGCTGCTAAGCTAAAGACAATCACAAACAAGCTAATCTGGAGTTCCTGATTTTCCCAGCCCCAAGTTCGTCTTAGTTCTCGGCCTGTGGGCCCACCACTCTCTTCCCAACTCTTCTTGACTCATCAGTGTCTGGATGTCCAGGAATTTTGAAACACCTGGTCCCGGCTGCATTGCAGCCTATGGACTGGCTCCTGAATCTTTGTTCCCAACACCTCTGTGCAATATGCCCCAGCATTGACTGCATTTCCGGGAGTCAGGGAACCCCTGGTTTGTCCTCTCACATTTTAAAGTGCCTTTCCCCACCCCTCTGAGTGGTGCTTGGTGCCTCCCTAAAGTCCAGCACGGGACAGCAGTGGTCCTGGGTAAAGGCAGTCAAGAGCACTCCTCCTCTTTGCTTCCCAGTGGTCTATCCCACACTCCAGTGCCTCAGAGGAACATGGACCCACAGGTAGGGTCTAATGCCAGTGAGTGAATAGACTTATCAGTGACAGCAAGAACAAGCAGGCAAAGAGCAAATGCTCCAGTTTTACATGTCCTTTATTAAGGCAGCCACCAAAGGGTGTGGCCTGGATTAAAGTTAGTTCTTCCCTACTCAAATGATCTAGACAATAAATGGGTCATTATATATCCAATGAAAGGAAAATTCCCTGTGGGAATACCCATCTACTTGAGTTTTAAATAACTGCATATACTGTCAAGTTGACAACCAAGAATAGCCATCAAATAACCTGACCTTTCCTTTCCTCACATTGCATCACACTCTCCTCTCACTTTCCAAGACATTGGGAGGATGAAGAAGGTTCAGGTAATCCCATAACATTTCATGAAGTGCCTCACTGCCTCCTGTGACTATTATGTCTTTCTCATGATAGAACTTGTAGTGCTGAGCCTGGCTGCCCTACATAGAGTGCTGGTTTGGGTAGATGGATGAAGAGAAAGAGGTATCAATGGAACAAGGAAAGAAATGAGCTGAGTTTTCATCTGTGTTGACATAGTTTCTAGTATGAGAAAAACAGGGAGGCATGACAACATGATAACGATTAAACTAATTCAGTAGAAGATGGTTACACTTAGAGGTATTCAACAGACTCTAAGACATTAGGTGAGGAAATCATACTAAGAAGATTTTTTCTATAGCTACTTTAAATACATAGATTAAATTTATTACTATGTTACAAGGTACTCTAGTGAATTGTGTGTGTGTGTGTGTGTGTGTGTGTGTGTGTGTGTGGTTTGTTCTCAATCTTATCTCAAAGTTTGATGATTTATTTGTTACTGTTAAAGATGCTTAATTTTGACTGTATTCAGACACAGAAGGAGAAATTATTGCTTGGATTGGTGGCATGAATCTTGTACATCCCAGTATATGACAAGTAGACATGGATCTTTTTAAGTCTGAAGGCAGCCTGGTCTGTATAGTGAGCTCCAGGACAGCTGCTCCAGCCTGCTACCCACTAATATCCTGTCACAAAAAACAACAAAGAAAGCAAAAGCTTTTACTGAAGCTACCTACATTTCTTGGAATGCAGCTGCTGGTATCTTTCTTTGGCTTTTCTTCATTCTTTTACCCCATAGTTTTTTTTTTTTTTAATTCTATGGACTCTTCCTTAATTTTCTTGGTGTGTTTTTTCTTCATAGCAATTATATAGTGTCTTTGTTGCAGAACACAGGTAGTAAAAGGAGAATGAATGTTGGGAGCTTTTGATCTAGCCTTCTTACGTTCTTTGTTTATAAAGATGTTGGACAGTAAACTGAGGGAAACCATCTTCTTTAGCGAGATTGAAAAGCAAATATCCTCTACTAATTCTCTTGGGCCACAACTGACAAAGTAGTTTCTCTCCTTCTCTCCTTCTCTCTCCCTTCCTCCTCCACTCTCTTTCTCTCCCTCCCCACATCCTCAATATGGTATTACTTAGATTAGCATCCACATAGCATCCTTAAAGAAACTTACACATTCTGTCTTCAGATCTTTTTGGCTCATTACATGAGTGACCCTTACTCAATAGCAGCCGCACTCTGCACTGGGTCAAGACACCTTTCCTCAGTAGAAAATCTTGTCATTCTGACAGTGTGCTCTTTCATTCTTCACCTGAATATCACCAGCAACTTTTGCATCATGCGCTTCTCATAGGAAGTATGAAATCTGCATTCATTGTCTACTTTGATGAGTTTCTGAAAACTGGTGGCTGGGAAGGAGATATTCAGCTTCCTCTCTACACAGCCAAGACCAGACCCTATTTGAATCTGAGACTTGTGCCTTCGTACCTCGGCCTCAACAAGGGAGAAACTAACAGTTGACTTAACGGTTGATCATTCCTATGTAGTAAAGCCTACAATCTGTAAATTATAAGCTTTGGAGGAATTCCAGGTTGACATACATACCCATGTCCTGGGAGATCATGTAATGCATTGCCATGGGACAGAACTTCCTGTGCTTGAGAACTGCCTAGATCTGACTCTTGATTCCTCTTTGTTTGGTGTTCACATGCATCCTTTGTAACGTCCTTGACAGTACCCTGATACTGTTAAAGATGCCTAAGTTTGAGTGCAGCCAGACACAGAAGGAGAAATTCCCCTGATTTCTTTGAACAGTCTAAAAAAGTAGTGAATTTAAGAAGGGACTCCTAGAATCCTTTGATTTATAGCAGCCAGGTTAGAAGTACAGGCTACAGCCTGGGACTTTTTACTGGAATCTAAAATAGGAGACAGTGCCTTTTTTAGCTTGTGACTATTGATGGTGACTCTATCTTCTATTGCCAAAGGTGTATTAAATCTCAGGATGTCCACTTGGCCACTTCAGTAAACAGAAAAATTGCCCAGTGTTGAGAAATCTATACATTTGATGCTAAAAATATTATAAATGTGAGTCTAGAGAAAAATAGCTATTTTTACTGCATATATCACTAGATATTTAACAATAGGTTAAAAATACCTTTTAAATAAATAGATGAATAAATAAATAGTGTCTCTAGAATAACAATACTGATTTATACATGACATAACAAAAGATAGACTAGAAGCAATTTTTAAAAATCTCTGTGTGGAGAGCTCTTGGTACTGCTTCAAGGGAACTGGCAAGAATCCTTGACATTAGGCTAGGACAGAGAAATAGGCTCAGGGAAAACTACAGCTGAGCAGTGTACTCCTTATGTCTTGATCATCCTGTTAAGTCCCTGCATACAGTGATCATAGGACTTTTGTTGATGCCTTGTTTGTTTCTTGACCAAGAACAAACCCAACTTTTGCACATATTTTTTAGATTTGTATAAAAGCAGCTTGGGAAAAAAATACACTGCTTCAGTGCTTGCTGGAGTCATGATATAGTATTGTCTAATTATCTTTTTTCTTTCATCCTCAATCCCTCTGTACAGACCCTGTTGACTGACTGAGTGTGCTCGGTCATCTCTGGGAATATTCAACAAACTTAGAGAACAGAAGACTACTCAGTCAGGACAGCTACCTATTGATTGACTGATGGATTTGCTTTGTTGGTTTTTGAAGAAGGGTCTAAAAGAAGGGGTCCAAGTTACCCTTAAACTTAGTCACTTTGCCTCAGACTGCCAAGTAGCTAGGATTATAAGCATATGACACCGTGCCCGGTTATAAGTCACCACCGCATGGCACAGGTTACAAAAGAGGAGTATCTCTCCTAGCACATCACACTGGCATGTAGAAAAGGCAGAGTGAAAAACGATACACTTTACTCTCTGCTTGTAATCAGTGTGTAATTCTACTTAAAACCACCCTTAATGACTACAAAACACTGGTTACTTCTAACATTCAATTAGAAGGTAAGCTTACCATTAGATGATGGCTTCATAATGAGGCCCATTAAAGCCACATCATTGGCACAGGGGCTCCTTGTCACTTTGATATCTTGCACCTCTGGATATAATTGTTTGACCTCCATTTCACTAAGTACAGTTCCAAGATTCCACTGAAGAATAGGCTCTGTGGATGGCAAATTTAGGCATTTAAATCAAAGCAATATTCTTGAAACTGGAACACCAACACCCCTTTAAAAAAGGGGGGGTCGGAAAACTATGTAATGGAAATATTGGATTGTCCAAAGGGTGCAGAAGCTAGAGAGATGCTTCAGCACTTAGGAACAAGGGCTGCTCTTTCAGGTGACCTGTGTTTAATTCCCAGCACACAGACCAGCTCAATGTATTTCGAAGCTCCAGTTCCAAGAGATCCAGTGCTCTATTCCGGTCTCCCAGGGCACCAGTCATGATGGACAGACATGTGTATAGGCCAAACACCCAGGAACATACGACTTTACATGTAATCAGTTAGAAATTGGTAAATGTTCATTATGCAAAGGAGAAAGAATAAAATTCCCTTAATAATTCTGTGGCAAAGTCACAACAGCTGAAGAACATTTAGAACAGGAGATACTGTTTTATCCATATATGGCAAAATATATGGTCACATGGTCTGTGCTTGGAATACAACAGCTGGAACACACAACAGGAATATCGATAATTTAGGGATCAGTGTCTGCTTCAAAATCAAACATGTCTGTTTCCTTCTTTTTCCAATTCTATCAGAACAGTAGTAGATAAATTAAAAGGAAGAATAAACCTAGAGTATAAGCAGCTGTTATCATCAGAGAACAAGTGGCTAAAGTCTCTCAGAAATAGGTAGACACTGGGAGTGGACTAACAGAAAAAAGCCAGCCAATGTGAGACTCTTCACCAATCAAAGGATGCATATCAGCTCACATGGTCAGGGTCTTTCCTCTGGCAAAGCAGATTTTCCAGGAACTGGTGTTTTGTTGGTTTTGTTTTTTTAATTACTTTTTTTTTTTTTTTGCTAAATTCTAACTCAGAAGTTTCTGCTCTTCACCATATCTGTTCTTTTGTCTCTGAGAAGCATTCCGTGCAATTCGAGAAAGAGTGGGGGTCTCCCTGGACCTCAGTGCAGCTGAGTGACACTGGAACTCAAGAGTCATAATGTACTCTTCCTCAACAGGCTGGGGTAGGTAAGGATACCCTTTGACAGATAACTGTTACAGTTTTAAAACTTAGAAATCCTACATAGATGTGAAAAAGGTTGAAGCTAAGCCAAATTTAACATATATAAAATCAGTTTATTTTTCCTTCTGGTGAAAAGGAACATTGAAAACATTTTAAACAAACTAAGATATTTACAAACTCCATAGAATAAAAAACATTCTTTTTTTGTTTTTTTTAAAAAGTAAGAGACAAAGCAACAGAAATGTACAAATATAGCCCAGGGAGACTTGAAAGAATACTGCTGTGTGATTTTAAAGCAGTCAAAGCACTTCTACCAACAGAGACACCAATAATCAGTACTTAGTTGTTTGTATTCTACAGCATGGTTCTATCCCCTCAAACTGTCATAGTCTCCTGCAGGCACAAACATCTTAGGAAGGTCCACTCTTCCCCTGACTTTGTGTAAAGCAAGACAAGCAGCTGTATTTCTGTCTTTTAGGAGGTATTATTCAGTCTAGCTAGAGCCAGGAAGAGGAAAAGCAATGTCAACTACAAGAATTCAATAGCAGGAAGTTGCTTAAGACTTCTGAGGAGCTTGAGGCAAAGAACTGAGTTCTGGGCTTAGAGTGTTTGCAAGCCATTCACATCAGACCATAGAGAATAAGAAAGTTTGATTTCCTGCCACCTTCCTTAAGGTAAAAGGGTCAGAAGCTGTATTTTAAATAGTCTTACAAGGACTGGAGTGTTAGTGGCCTAAGCTGCAGGTGAGCTGAGAACTGATGTGGAAAGTTGATCTGACTGACAGAGGGCAAGAGCAGCACACTGACACTTGCTGGCATTCACTACCTTTCAACTGCAGGGGAACTGACTTGCTATGGTAAAGACCATTCCTGAAGGTCTGCTTTTTGTCCATCCTAGTTAGGGCTTTATTGCTGTGAAGAGACAATGTGAGCATAGTAACACTTACAAAGGGAAACATTGAATTGTGTCTGGCTTATACTTTCAGAGATATAGTTGTTTATCATCATGGGGCAAGCATGGTGGCCTGCAGACAGACATGGTGCTGAGGAGCCGAGAGTTCTATGTCTTGACTGAAGGCAGCAGGGAGTGAATGTGTCACTGAGTGGAGCTTGTGCATATATAAGACCTCAGAGCCTGCCTCCACATTGACACACTTCCTCCAACAAATCACACCTCCTAATAGTGCCATTCCCTATGAGCCAAGCATTCAAACACAGGAGTTTGTGACTCCTATTTTTATATTTTAGAATATTTAGAATTTTATTTAAATATATATTTAGAATATATATTTAGAATTTTAGAATATTCCTATTCTAACACTGTAATCCTTCATCTACCATGTGCACAGTTTCCACTCCTGGGGCCCTTCAGTTATTCTGGTTATAAAAACAACTCTGTTTCTGGAAAATGAAAACAAAACCAGGAAAACTAAAGAGTGGTTAAGGTTTGATGACTGCTAAAGTAAGAGAGAGAGAGAAAGAGAAGTGGCCAATATGAAGGTCACTGTTGACCTGTGATTAAAAAGCAGTTTATGTGTAGGAGACAGAATTTAATGCATGACTTGTCTGTTAGATAGGAGGCAGTAAGAGGATTGTTATGCATCCCTTTGTGTTCAGTAGTGAGAAAAGACTTAGAACCCTGCCCTTGCCTTTTCCTTGGCTCTCCCCTTTGTTCCCTCATATCTTTAACTCCAAGTAACTGGTACTGCTTTACTTGATAGCTTCATAGCATTGGAGGAGTCATCCTTGGTCCTCCTAGTTCCTTCAGCCTCAGTCATCAGGAATTCCATCTGTTCTACTTTACAAAGTGTAATCTTTGGGCTGCTACTGCTCAACTCCTGTACTCCATGCTCTATAGCCTGAGGATTACAGTCACCTCTTGGCTGTAAGGATGCAACACCCACCAGTCATGGCCTTTCTTTCATTCCTGTCATCTTTCCCCAGAGTCAGGTTCCTGGCTGACAAGCACCCAATAGTGGGACCTTTTCTAAACTCAGAATGTGCTTGTGTTTAGAAAGTACTCACTGTGCTCAATGCATGCAGTTTTGTTATAGCTGGTAAAATCCCACATTGTCTCCACAATTCCTGCCAGCTTTTACAAACTCAGAACACACCAATCATGCCACTATTTTCTGTGCTTCAGCAAGGAGTGGAGGGACTCTCACTCTGGCAAGCATGCAAGCTTGGTGTTGGGAGGGAAGAAGGGCAACTTCTTCCCCATTTCCTTTGCCTTGTTAAAAACTATTAGATTGCATTCCTAAAGCAGCCACCAAGATTTACTCCATTATTGGTCACTTCCTCCTCCTAAATTCTAGATATCACAGCTTTGAAGTCCAGAATGCCTCCCCCTTTGGTTCACATCAGTAACATGCTCAGTCAAAATCTACAACTACATCACAGTTTGTTGTAACACAGACCTCCCCTTTCTGCTCTACTGTGACATTACACCCACCAGGTCATAGAATGCTGTTTTTATAGGTCATGAAGCAGCCACTTAAACTTTTCTTCCTACATTAATTAAGGTTGTCTCTGTGAAACCAGGTATTTGGGTGTGGTTTGTGCTTAGTGTGGGGTCTAGTAGGGAACGTCCCCCCACCCCCAATGTGCAACAATTTCCCAGGAAGAGTTCTTTCACCTCAAACAGACCAATCCTATTTCTGAAATTGTCATATTTCTAATGCCTCAGCAATTGTAAACATGAAAATTCATACGGTGTACCTCAATATGTGATATTTCAGAGATTCTAATATTTGAAATAATTTTATATTGGCATTTTAAGGCTTAAAATTAGCATAAGTTACCCAAGTATTAAAATCCCAAAGCCAGTACTACAATTTCCATTGAATAAATGCCTTTTCTTAATTTTTAGAAACCATGAACAAAGTAAATGTGTACAATATTTTGTCAATTTACTTTTAGATATATTTTTTAAGACTTGGGGAATCAAACCCAGGGCCTCACACATGAAGGTAATGCCTTCAACCACTGAACTACATACACCCTTAGTGGCAAGTATTTTAATTTTGTTTAAGCAAATAAAACAATACAGATTCTATTTAAAATTTGTCGACTTCTTTCCATAGTCTCATGCCAAAGCTATAATCAAATACACAAAATATTTGAGTGTGTGTGTGTGTGTGTGTGTGTGTTTGTTGTATATGTGTGTGAATATAAAGGCCAAAAGGCAACTTTGGTGTCACTCCTTAAGCACTGTCTATCTGTCCTGTTAGACAGAGATTTTCATAACCCTGAGGTTCTTGATTAGCCTAAGTTGGCTAGCTAGTGAGTCCTAGGAATCTACCTCAGTGCTGGAATTAAAACTCTATTTGACAATAGCCGAAGTTTTTAGGTTTGTTCCAGGAATCAGATTCAGATCCTCATACTTGAAAAACACTTGAATATTTGAACTGTTTACTCAACCCCTAGCCCGTGTTATTACATGTTATGTTTTTACTACTCTTTATGCATACATGAAGAATTCAGAGCACTGCTTTGTATAATTTTTGAAGTTTAATTATGGCATTTTTCTAATTGTTAAAGGTCAATTAACAAGTGTGTGTGTGTGTGTGTGTGTGTGTGTGTGTGTGTGTGTGTGTTTCTTGCATATATAAATTTGTATCACATGATGCCTGGTGCCCTCAGAAGCCAAAATATAGCATCAGATGCCCCTAGAACTGGAGTTGAGCTAGTTATTGGCCGTCATTTCTGTTCTGGGAACCAAACTTTTGTCCTCTTCAAAAGCAACAATTGTTCTTAGCTTCTGAGCCATCTCTCCAGCCCCTCTTTTAGAAAAAAGAATTTACTTTCTTATATTTTAGACATCATGCAGGAGGAGCTGTGGGAGGCAAGTGAGCTTCTTGGAGATGGTTCACTGTTTTGCTCAGCTGTGATGGGTATACCTTGAAGAGGCACAGCCCCGGTGCCTTCATCTGAAGATTGCTTCTTGCTGCTGCTGTGCCTTCTCATGTTTGTAAATTACTGTATTTCTCATCTATCTAGCATGGTGTTATTGGGAATGGGGAGACCCTCACTTCTTATAGTTTGGTGTGATTGTACATCCTATAAAAATTGTCCTACAAATCAATATGAAGATGAACTTTCTTAAAATAATATTATTTAGATAAAATAATGATTTTACAGCATTCCTGACTTGACTTGACTTGAATATTTTTAGAATGTTAGGGTAGTTGATAAAAAAAATTTAAAGAGATGGTTTAAGTTGTTCTGCCAGAAAGATCTAATAAAATGGGAATCTAGGCTGTGCGGTGGTGGCGCATGCCTTTAATTCCAGCACTTGGGAGGCAGAGGCAGGCAGATTTCTGAGTTCAAGGTCATCCTGGTCTACAGAGTGAGTTCCAGGACAGCTAGGACTACACAGAGAAACCCTGTCTCGAAAAAAAAAAAACAAAAAAAAAAAATGGGAATCTAGAATAGAATGCCCCCTGCTTGTAGAATATTCAGGGCCACGTAGGTTAGGAAAAGAGTATCGTGAGCTTTATTTCTTTGCAAGCACATAACTGTATTTGGAAGAGAAAAATAAGCTTGGTAAAAGTTAATGATTAAAGAAAACTTTTTATTCAAGGTTGGGACTGAGTTCCAGAATCTTGTGGTCTAGGGATGTGACCACAGGTTTCACTGTGCACTATGAAAACACAGGGTTATGAATAAACAATAAATCATTATATTATAGATGATTACCCAGTTTAGCCGAAGAAGAGTTCAAATAATAAAACATAAGACAGATACTGATCTCTTTCTTGCTAGATACAAATTGTCATCAGCTAAGTATAGGTAAAAACAAAAAAAAAACTGCTATGGACCAGCTTGCTTAGACTTTGTTAATCAATGACAAAAGAATTATTGCTTTGGATGAACTCGTGAGAAAGTTAGATGGAAAATGTTTAGTTAGGTTTGAGATTTAAAAGCAGAATCTATAACCAAAGATCCTGTTTTAATTTTGTCTTTTGTAATTATTTCAATCTGTTTTTGAAGAATATGGTTTTTTGTGGTGATTGATTTTAAACAATATGTAATTTCTGGCTATGAGGTAATCTTTTTCTTACATACAGAACTTTGTCTTAAATGGTATAAAAAGGCTAAGAGAAAAAATAACGTTGTTGGAACTTGCTCATTGGAATTTTGCTCCATCTATCCAATATTTCTGTGTCTATCTGTGTCTTTCTGTCTGTCTGTATATATGTATGTACAGTATGTATTTGTATATATGACATTGTTGGAGCTTGTTTTGCTTCATCCACTCAGTGTGTGTGTGTCTGTGTGTTTGTGTGTGTTTGTGTATGTTTTTGTGTGTATATGTACGCATGTGTGTGTGTGTGTGTATTTATTCTCTTTTCTCTTTTCCTTCACATCAGCCTTTAACGAGTTTACTGTGTTCAGAGAGTTTCTTGCAAATCACAGAGAGAGCTGGCCCCAGAGACTCAAGGTTTACTTGTTCTTAGAAAAGTCTGGTAAGTGATGAATCACTTACTGCAGACTCAACCCTCTTCACATTTCCTGACCTGTCAAATCTGGCCTTCGGCACTTGTATTCATATAAGAATGATTTGTATCTGTGTTTGTGTAAAGGCAGTGTGGGCATGTGCAATGTGAGTTCTCTTCTTTCACCATGGGCTCAAGGTTTTAAATTCATGTTCTATAATTTGTGGGACAAGTACTGTCTTAGTTAGGGTTTCACTGCTGTGAACAGACACCATGAACAAGGCAACTCTTATAAGGACAACATTTAGTTGGGGCTGACTTACAGGTTCAGAGGTTCAGTCCATTATCATCTAGGTATGGCATACATTATCTAAGCAGGCATGTTTCAGGATGAGCTGAGAATTCTACATCTTCATCTGAAGGCTGCTAGCAGACTACTCACTTCCAGGCAGCTAGGACTAAGGTATTAAAGCCCATGCTCACAATGATACACCTACCCTAACTAGGCCACACCTCCTAATAGTGCCACTCCCTGGCCCAAGCATATACAAACCATCACAATTACTTTTACTGGTTAAATCATCTCACCAGTCCTCAGTCTATTTTCTTTTAAATTGTGTGTGGTGTGCATGTGTATGTGCATTGTTGTGTATGTAGATACACATAAATATACAGGTGCACATGCACAAGGAGGCTCAGAGTTAATATTGGGCATTTTCTTTGATTGCTCTCCAGTTTATTTATTGAGGTAGGATCAATCATCTCCCAAACCTGAAAACCTGGTGCTCTCAGGTTCAGACTAGCTTGCCCTTAACCTTGTAAGATGGCCTCTGTCTCTGTCTCCCAGGTGCAATTAACTAAGGGCAATTGCCACAGCTGCTGAAACTTTGCATGTGTCTCTGTACTCTAGTCCTCAAACTTTTGCAGGCAGTGCTTTATCCACTGAACAATCAACCAATCTCCCAAGCCCTTTCCTACTACATTGTGCAACTTGATGTTTTCACTCAGTGTCTCTGAGTTCAGGTCTCCCTGACATGTGTCTATTTTTGTACTTGAGTGGCCTGTACCTGCATGTTCCTCTCCTTATTAATAGACGCTTACGTTGTTATCGCAGATAAAACTGCATTAAAAAGGATGAACAGATCTCTTATGCTTATAATTTATTCCATGAAAGTCACTCTCAATCTGAGTTTGCAATTATGGTGGAAGACTTGCTAAAACTGAAGTTGGGTAGCCTAACTATAGAGATAGATTTTAATTTGTGAATGTATAATGGAGGCTAATGATAATCCTTTATTTTTTGTAAGGCTACCCAAGTATTTCTTCCATAAAATGTAATTTTATATAGAGTTATATCAGATTGGTATTAATACCAGCAAAAAAGTAATGCAATGAAAGAGAGAAAA
>JADRCG010006609.1:0-15999 GCA_019844195.1 Rhabdomys dilectus
CCCCCCCCCATCCCATACTTTAACCATTTTCACAAAAATATGTGATGAGAATGAAGAGATGCACTAATTTATGGGAATAGAGACACATTTTTCTATGTCTATTTAGCAAAATAATGGTAGCAGATTCTACCCTATGGTCATGATCTTTCTATCCCTGTGTTCATGGCCACATCTACAGTACTAAGCATTCATTTTCTACTGTGGGCCTTAAATACAATCAGAAAATAGCTGCTCTGCTGCATAATATTCATGCTACTATTGGGCCCATGGGGATATCCTTCCAGGCTAGTGATTATTATGTTTTGGGGGCTACACAGCTGAATAACATTTCCAGTGACTTTCTCCTAATAGCCTGCATAGCACAGTCAAGTACTTTGAAATCTATCCAGCTAGGAGGAAGTTCCAATTTTGTACCACTTTATTTCTCTAAGGACCATAACCAGTGTATGTGGTATCTTCAGCCATATTGAAACACCATTAAGTTCTTGTGAGCATCAAAGAGCAATGGGTTTTATTATTACTATTCCTTTTACTGGTGTGCCAAAATTGTAGACTACATATTTTTATGTATGGAGAAATCCTTTGAGAGTCAATAGTTCACTCTCCTTCCAGAGGCCTCTAGGTGCATCAGCATTCTTCCAGCTGTTGGTCATTTGCACTCATTCCAGAAGCCTAGTCTACAGCAACTGGAGCATCTGAGCTAGAGATAGATGTCTCTGTTGATCTATCAATACAACATTAGGTCCAGCTGCTTCCATGATGTGGGATCTTGGCTGGGTTTGTAGTGGAACTAGAATTGATATGGGGATGAGAATGCATACATAAAATACTTTTTCATTGGTAGCTTTGTTTTTCATCCACATGAGTTCCAAACATGCTGGAAAGCTAAGCATACACAAGTCCAGGACTCAGTACTCTTCTGTAGGTCCTCAGAAGTATCTGTTAGCCAGAGGCAACCTTGAATATACATACCAGTGAGCAAACCTGGGGCTACAGAAACAAACTATGTGGGAATAGATAGATACAAATGTCATTGGCAAACATTCCCCACTGAGATCTACTTTCCAGGAAATGGTAAGGCATGAACATGCAGCAGACCCTTCAATGTCATGATTTTCTGTTGAGAACTCTGTTCTCAGCAGAGATTTCTGTGAACTCATCTCTACCAACCTTGAAGATTTAGGCCTCTCTGTTAATTTCCGTACCTTGCATGGCGCCATATATATGTAGGAAACAATTGGGGCCACCATACAAATACATGCCCTGAATATTCCCAAGATTCTGTTGAAAAGGCCTGGGTTTTTTTTGTTTTGTTTTTTTTGGTTTTTTGTTTTTTGTTTTTTTACTTTTTGTCTCATTAGGTGCTGCTACTGTCATGACTTTCTTAGCAGTAATCATTCTTCCTTATGGTGTTTGAAAAGTGGTGTTTGATAGTATATAGTTTATGTGTATTAACAGAGGAGTTTCATGTAATGTGTGTCCAATGTTATAGTTTCTTACTTTTCAATGCCCTAAGAACACAGCCACAAAACTTCTCAAAGCCTTGATACATGGAGGTTGAGGAAGACAAGGTGAGTACCAGATAAGAGAATCGTATTTGTCAAGGCACAAAATAGTCATAGACATTTCAAGAGGATGTACACATGGATCAGCCAAGAAACTACTTACAGTGTGAAAAGCTGACATGTACATAATTTACCAAAGAAGCAAATGAATCATTTTGTATGTTAGTCCCTGGAATAGCTACTCACTGATCTGAAACTGAAAAGTCAGGAGATAAAACTGAAAGTCAGGACAATAGTGACTTTTCTTGGCCAATCACTGATGAGGGCAGAGAGTACTCAGTAGATGTATACTGGTAACAATTGAAATGGCCCAATATTTAAATTGTTTGGTCATCAAGGAGTGGCACTATTTGACAGGAATTAGGATATATGGCTTTATTGGTAGAAGTGTGTCACAGGGAAGAAATGGCTCAGTGGTTAAGAGCACTGACTGCTCTTCCAGAGGTCCTGAGTTCAATTCCCAGCAACCACATGGTGTCTCACAACCATCTTTAATGGAATTGGATGCCCTCTTCTGGTGTATCTGAAGACAGCTACAGTGTACTCACATAAATAATAATAAATAAATCTAGAAGAAGAAGAAGAAGAAGAAGAAGAAGAAGAAGAAGAAGAAGAAGAAGAAGAAGAAGAAGAAGAAGAAGAAGAAGAAGAAGAAGAAGAAAGAGGAACTGTGTCACAGGAGTTGGCCTTTTGGAGTTTCTAATGTTCAAGCTTATCCCAGTGTCTCTTACTTCCTGCTACCTGCAGATCTGGATGTAGATCTCTCTGCTCTTTCTCTAGCACCTTGTCAGCCTGTATGCTTCTGTGCTTTCAGCTACTGGTATTGGACTAAACTTGTGAAACTATCAGCAAGCCCCAATTAAATGCTTTTAAAGAACTGCCATAGTCATGGTGTCTTTTCATAGCAATAAAACACTGACCAAAAAAAGATAGTAGTATTGAAGAAGCATCAAGACGTGAAATAAAATTTTATGAGTTCGGAACTCATGTGTAGGGTAAAAAGCCTGAGCTCACTTTCCAGGTTTTGAAAACCAGTCAATTACTAACCTCAAAATCCCACCAATTCCTGAGCTTCCACTAAGGTCAGGCCACAGAATCCCACCAGTCCCTGAACTTGTCTGAAGATCAAGCCACAAAATCCCACCAACCCAAGGCTGCCCTAGAAAACTCCACAGAAAGACTATGTAAAGCCTGCCTTCTACTTAGCTCTTTGCTGCTTCTCTGAAGTAGAAGCAACCACCCTCTTGTATCTTTCTCAATAAATCTCTTGTGTGAGATTTGTTGCATGGTGTGATTCTGTGGTATTCCTTGATTCCCATCTGTTATTCCCCTCAGAGCAAAGACTTACACTATATATATACATATGTATCAAATAAATAATAAATATATAACAAATGTATAAATATATAATAATAAATACATATTTGTTAAATATATATTTGTGTGTATGTATATGTATGTGTGTATATATTTGTGTGTATGAATATATATGAATATATATATACACATACATACACACACACACACACACACACACACACACACACACACACACATATATATATATATATATATATATATATATATATATATTCAGGTTAAAGATTGATACCAGGTTTCTGGTTCAATCACCCTCCACCTTATTACTTTTTAGATATTGTCTGTCTCTTATGGAACCTGAAGCTGGCTGTTCTATATGGTGAGTCTCTTCCTCTCCAGTGTGGTGGAACTGCAAATGCACACTGTTGTGTATGGCTTTTTTTCTTTCCATAATTTATTTTTTTAATTCATCTTACATCACAATTGCAGCCCCCTCCCTCCTCTCTTCCTAGTCTTGTCCTTACAAATCTCTGCCATTACTCTCTCCCCTTCTCCTCAGAGAAGAGGAAGCTTGTTTTGGGTACCACCCTACTTTGGGATATCTAGTCACAACAGAACTAAGCACATCCTCTCCCACTGAGGCCCAACCAAGCCATCTAGGTAGGGGAAGGAGATTTAATGGCAGGTCACAGAGTCAGAGACAGCCTCCTCACCAATTTTAAGAGGACTCACATAAAGACCAAGCTGCACATCTGCTACAAATGTGTAGGGGGCCTAGGTCTAGGGCCTGCATGATCTTTGGTTGGTGGTTAGTTGGTTAGTTGACTCTGTAGGTTTTGTTTTGTCTTTGACCTTTCGAGCTAACTCGGTTCTATCCTGATTCTTCTACAAGGCTCCCTGAGCTCTTCTACGTGTTTGGCTGTGGGTCACTGCATTTGTTTCTATCAGTTGCTGGATAGCGCATCTCAGGAGACAGTTATGATAGATTCCTGTCTGTAGTCCTAGCAAAGTATCATTAATAGTGTCAGTGGTTGGCTGTCTTCCATGGGATGGGGCTCAACTTGGGACAGTCATTGGTTGCTTGTTCCCTTAGTCTCTGCTCCATCTATATCTCTGCACATCTTGTAGGCAGGACAATTTTTGGGTTCAAGATTTTGTGGGTGAATTGATGTTCCCCTACTCCCACTAGGATGTGGCCACTTTAGTTTTAATTTCCCCTACTATTTTGAATCTCAGCTAGGTTTACCCCTATAGAGTTCCATCGCCTCGACAGCTAGTCCCAGAGATGCACCCAACTGATTCCCATTCTTAGTCCCAAACATATCTAACCCCCACCACACACACACACACACACACACACACACACACACCTGATTGCCATTCCTAGGCCTGTCCTCACCCCTCTTCCCACATTGTTCCCTCTCACCATCCACCTCTGATGACTATTTTCTTCCTACTTCTGAGTGAGGTTTACACATCCTCCCTTGGGCCCTCTTATAATCCATTTTTTGTAGGGATCTGTGAATTTTAGCATGTTAATCATGCTAAAATTACTATCTATTGTATAGATGTATCCTGTACTTTATAGCTATGGTCCACTCATGAGTACATACCATTTGTGTCTTTCTGGGTTTGTGTTATATCACTCAGGATAATATTCTCAAGTTCCATCCATTTGCCTGTAAATTCATGCTGTTTTTTATTTTAATAGCTATACAGTATTCTGTTGTGTAGATGTACATTTTCTCTATCCATTCTTCAGCTGAGGGACATCTAGGTTGTTTCTAGTTTCTAGATATCACAAGTAAAGCTGCTATGAAGATATTTGAGCAAGTGCCTTGTGTATAGTGGTGCATCTTTTGGGTATATGCCCATGAATGGTATTGTTATGCCCAGATCTCAGGATCCCCAGAAGAGCTCAAAGAATTGCCAACCTGATGTAGTGAGACAAAAAGTGTCTATTAAAAATGTGAACCTGATTCGGATTGCAATTTGTTCCCAATTGCACAGGATAGGATTGCAACCCTGTGTCTAGGGGCAGAGGGCATTTATACACAGGCAGATTCTGTGGTTTCAGGGTTACATGACATGGAGAATGATAAGGGAAGTCATCTTTCAAACACAATGCCATTTGTTTAGGCATCAGGTGGAATCACACAACTGGGGAGGGAAGCTCTTTTGGACTTTATGGTGCTATCAGGGACTAGTGTTTTTTCAAACTGACCACAGCTGTCTGGGAATGCTTGATTGCCCTAACTTATCACGCTTATCTCCTTGAGGATGTTTGGTCCTGTGCTTTTCCCAGGGACAGGGTCTACCTGCACTGGGGAGTGCTGAGCTAGCCATCAAAGAAGGTACAAGCCTCAGTGACATGGGAGCTAGTAGCTGTGGTTGATTATCTGTTCTCAAGCTGGCATTTGTCATTCCAGGAGTGGGTTTTCATTTGGGAGTGCCATTGGAATGGGGATATCCAGGCTGTGCCAGGCTGCGCCTCCTTTAAAAGGTCAGGTTGTGGGAAAGAGCAAAGGGGCGAAGGGAAACTTAGTGAGCAGCAAGGGAGTGCTGAGGAGAGAGAACGCTTTGTGTGTGGCAGAAGTGTGGAGTCTGGCTGCACAGACTCTTCAGTTTAGCTGGGTCCTGATGTAGAACTATTCCAAATTTTCTGAGAAACTTCCAGATTGATTTCCAGAGTGGTTGTACAAGTTTCTTTGTATCCTAATATGTGTTCAATTTTGGAGAAAGTTTCAAGGTTTGCTAAAAAGAAATGTATCTTCTTTAGCATTTGGGTGGAATGTTCTGTAGATGTCTGCTAGATCCATTTGACTACTGGTGTCATTTAACTTCAGAGTCTCTCTGTTTAGTTTTTGTCTAGGTTATCTGTCTAGTAGTAAGAATGGGATATTGAAGTTACACACTATCACTGTATTGTGGTTGGTCTATGGTTTTAGATTTAGTATTTCTTTTATGAAATTAGTTGTCCCTGAGTATGGTACACATATGTTTAGAATTATAATATCCCTTTGGTGAAATTACCCTCAATAAGTAAGAAGTGTCTCTTCTGACTAGCTTTGGTTTGAAATCTACTTTTTAAGATATTAAATTAGCTACGTCTGCTTGTTTCTTGATTTCTTTTGCTTAGAATATCTTTTCCCATCTTTTTATGCTAAGACCATGCTTATTGTTAATGATAATTTTGGTGGTTAAATATGTTTGGTCCAGGGAATGGCGTTATTAGGAGGTCTGGCCTTGTTGGAGTAGGCGTGGCCTTGTCAGAGGAAGTCTGTCACTATAGGGGTGGACAATGAGGCCATCCTCCTATCCACATGGGAGCAAGTCTTTTCTTAGTTCCCTTCAGAATAAGAGGTGGAACTCTCAACTCCTACAAACCTGTGTCTGCCTAGACACTGCCATGCTCTCACCTTGATAATAATGGACTGAACTTCTGAACCTGAAAGTCAATCCAAATTAAATGGTGTCCTTTAAAATCATTGCCTTTATCTTGATGTCTGTTCACAGCAATAAAACTCTATCTATATAATTAAGCTATGTTTTATTGAGGCAGCAGAAAGTTGATCTTGTTTTCTAATCCAATATGCTATTCTTGTGTTCCTTCATTGGAGAATTAAACTCATTAATATTAGAAGTTAATACTGAACAGTACATATAATTTCTGTCATTATAGTGTTTTGTGGTGTTTTCTTACATTTTGAATGAATTGTTCTGGAGTTATTTCTTGTGACTATTTGAGTGTGTTTACCCTTCCTTACACAACTACATATTCTTCCTGTTATTCTCTGTAAAGCTGGCTTACAATTCACAGATTTTACTCACCAATTTCTTTAGTCTCTTTTAAAACTGTTTTTGTTTACTTTTTGAAATTAAAATACTGTTTCCTCATTTTCCTCTTTCCCCTTCACCCTCTAATTGTTTCCATGTACTACACCGTCTCTTTCTCTCTGTGTATATGTGTACGTTTGTGTGTATGCGTGACTTACGATTTCAGGGCTGACAATTTCATACTGGATAAACAATTTGGGGGCTCTTCCATTGGGGAAGATTGTTTCTTCTGTTCTTAGTATTTCTTGCTGTTTCTAATTTGTGATGGTTCTCTGTAGACTGCTGACTTTTTGGTTTAATCTTGGTCTACTCTTCCCAGATAAGGAGCCCATGACAGACCAATGTATAGATACCACTAAGGCCAATTTGGTGAACCAATGAGTTTCACTGGCATCATTAACAAGATTATGAATGATGGGTTCCTTACTGGAGCAGCAGTGACTCAAAGATGGTTGTATCACCAAGGCATACCCTCAGTAGGGGTGACTGTTCACAAAAGGTAGGATCTTGGAGCACATTGTATAAGCAGAAGGCAGTTTAACAGGTTGTATTCTTCTTAATTGACTTACTTGGTCTAAACCTCTTCGAGGCAGGGTTTTTTTTTTTTTTCTTGCAGGCAGCTGACCTAGTCTCATAGTTTTCTTTGCAGTTTGGTTTGTCTGAGAGTAACTCTCAGATATCTTTCCTGTTTATTTAGTCTTGGGGAGGAAGAGATCTGGAGAATCTGATCAGTTTCATGAACTTCCTGTAGCTATTTTGAGTTGATTACCTTCTATTTTAAGTAAGTTCCCTTAGAGACACAACAGTTGTGCCAAGGGTCTGGTGACCTTGTTTATCTTCACAAAGAACCAACTCTTAAATTTATTGATTCTTTGTGTTTTTTGTTAATGTTTCCATTTTGTTAATTTATAATCTGTCTTTTGTTATCTTTTTAATTTCATTAAATGAGTTTATAGTTTGTTTGCTCTTGTCTTTTCAGATTTTTGAGTTAGATTAATAAGTAATTTATTTGTGACCTTCCTGAGTTTTTAATTTAGGCATATAAAGATATAAACTTACTCTATAGAAACGCTTTTACTATGTCCCAGGGATGTTGTTGTATTGTGTTTTTCATTTTAATTTAGTTACAAGAAACTATTTTATTTCTTTCTTGATTTCTTTTTTGACCCTTCACCACTCAGAAATGAGTTGTTTAATTTCCATGTGTTTGTGTACTTAATAAAAAATGGTTGCTGTACACTAAGTTTTATTGCACTTTAGTCAATTACAATACAATGAATTGTATGAATTTTATGAATTTGTTAAGATTTGTGTCTTAGTAGGTGTTTTATTTTAGAGAAGCTTCTACATCCTGCTGAATAGAATGTATACTCTTTGGTGTTTGCAAAGAATATTCTGTAGATGTGTGTCTTAGTTAGAGTTTCCATTGCTATGAAGAGACACCATGACCAAGATAAATCTTATAAAGAACAACATTTGAGCTAGCTTCTAGGTTCAGAGGTTCAGTCCATTATCACCAGAACAGGAAGCATGGCATGATCCAGGAAGGCATGTTATTGGAGAAGGAGCTGAGAGTTCTATATCTTGTTTTGAATGTATCCAGGAAAAGACTGTCTCCAAGCAGCTAGCAGGAGGACCCCAAAGCTCACCCCTACAGTGACACACTTCCTCCAACAAGGCCACATGTATTCCAACAAGGTCATGCCTCCTAATAATGTCATACTCTGTGTCAAGCATATTCAAACAACTACAAGAGGTTAGGTCCTTTGTTGATATATATTGTCATTTAGTTATGTTTTTTGCTCATTTTTGTTCATAAAAAAATGTCTATTGGAGAAAGTGGATTACTGAAATAACCTCCTATTATTATGTTGATGTTAATCTATATCTTTAATTTCATTAATATGCTTTTTGTGAAATTGGTTATCCCAGAGTTTGGTGCATGTATGTTTAAGAAAATAATATCTTCTTGGTTAAATGTTTCCTTTAGTAGTGTGACATATCCTTCTTTTTCTCTTTAATTTACTTTTAGTTCGAAGTATATTTTATCAAATATTAGAATAACGATGGCAATTTTCTTACTGGTTCCATTTAATTGTAGTATTTTTCTATCATTTTTATTTTTCAATATAGGATTTTATTGTGTATTTTTGGCTCTCCTAGAACTAGTTATATAGACCAGGCTGGTCTCAAACTCACAGAGGTCCACCTGCCTCTTCCTCTGAGTATTGGGATTAAAGGGGTACACCACCACTGCCTGTCTCATCTTGTTACTCTAAGGAAGTTCCTATCTTTGACACTAAAATATGTTTTTTAAAAAAGACCAATGAATATATTTTGTTTCTTGATCCATTTAACAAGTTTGTATCATGTGCTTGTAGAATTAAGGCCATTAATATTTACAGTTATTATCGAAGAGAGTGCATTTATTGCAGCCATTGTGTTGTTGACTTTTGATGTTTTTGTTTGTGTCATGGTAACTTTATGTTTCAGTAAGTATGGCTTTAGTTGGGTTTTTTTCTGCAATCTCTTGGCTATACTCATTCTTCTCTTCAGCCCAATATATGGCTTCTTGTATTGGAGCGGGAGTGGTCATTGGTTATATAAAAATTAGGCTGTTTATATCATGGGAAGTTTTTCTTTCTCCTTCAACTTTGCAAATAGTTTTGCCTTATATATTAATCTAGGTTTTCAGTCATGGTCTTTTAGGACTTAGAATTCATTGCTTCTGACTCTCCTGACTTTCAAGTTTTCATTGTGAAATCAGTTGTTATTCTGCTGGGCTTTCTTTTATATGTGAGTTATATGTTTTCTCTTGAACATTTTAATAAACTTTTTTTTGTTCTGTATTCTTAGTATTTTAACTATGATAAGCTATGGGAATTTTCTTTTCTGGTCTTGTCTATTTGGTGCTCTCTGTGCATCTTATATCTGTATGAGTGTGTCTTTTAATCTATCAGCAGGAATGAAGTGTACTCCTAAGTGTGCTGAATATACAGTGAGTCTCCATTGAAGAAAACTATTTTTTTCTTTGCTGGAAGATGTCAATTAGAGATATCTTCATGATTAGGGATGAAAGCTTGTGCTTCCCAATCTCATCACTGCAAACCCATCTAGCCTGACCTTTTGCAGGCCCTGTGATTGCTGCATCTGTATGTCAATCTAGATGTGTCTGGAAGACACTGTGTCCTTGGTGTCTTCCATTTTCTCTGACTCTTACAATCTTTCTTTCTCCTCTTCCCCACAGCTCCCTGAGCACTGAGGAGACTGGTTTGATGAAGATAGCCCATTTAGCACTGAGTGTTCCAAAGTCTCTTACTCTCTGCACATTGTCCAGTTGTTCTCTACGTTCTTTCCCATTAACTACAAGACAAAGTTTCTCTGATGCTGAGTGAGTCACAGATCTGAGTATAGCAGAATGTCAGTATTAGTTTATTGCTATATTCCTTTAGCTTAAGAATAATAAGTGATTTTCCCCCTAGGTCCATGGCTTACTGGTCTCCCTGTCTTGGCCACTGGAAAGGCAGCATGAGAATGAATTCTATCTCAATGTAATAGGCCTTAAGTGCAATCAGGGGATGGTTTGTTACTCTGAAAACATTTGTGACACTAATATATCATGCAGACAGGACTGTTCTATAGCCCTTTTTTATGTGTCTTAACTACAAAGCAATTAGCTTCACACACACACACACACACACACACACACACACACTATATGTCCAAGTCATTTTTGCTTTTGTTGTAGGTATGCATATGGTTTCTGGGTTGATCACTTTGTATTGGATAATCAATTAGAGGACTCATCTCTGGCAAAGTCAGATTCTCCCTCTCTTAGAAGTCATTAGTTGCCTGTACCTCGTTGTTGAGCAGTAGAACTACTTAAGATTTTTCTCCTTTCATGTTACTTGTCTATCGATAGTGCCATTGTTTCCATCTTGTTTATGCAGCCATTTCTATAAGAGACTGATATTTTATAAAAGACTCGCAGACTTCCTGGTAATTCTAGTCCTCACAATCTTTCTATCCCCTTTTCCACAATGTCTCCTGAGCCATAGATGCAGGAGCTATGCTGCAGGTCTATTTGTTGGGGATGAATGGGTTCCCAACAATCCATTGATATCTGTTGTATTCATTTGTGGTTTTTAGAAATTATTTATTTATTTATTTATTTTACATATATGGGTACACTGTAACTGTTTTCAGACATACCACAAGAGAGCATCAGATCCCATTACAGATGTTTATGAGCCATCATGTGGTTACTGGGAATTGAACTCAGGACCTCTGGAAGAACAGCCAATGAATGCTCTTAACTGTTAAGCCATCTCTCCAGCCCTCATTTGTGGATTTTTTGTGAAGGTCTCTATTTGCTGTAAAGAGAAGCTCTTTTAAACAACTGATAACATATTTTTATCTGTGGGCATAATGATATAATTGAAGCACAGTTAAGAATTTTGCTTTTCCTTCCTGTCTTGGATTCTAAGAAGAAATTGAACATCCTTGGAGTTACTCCAGTTGTGGTGCGACGGGTATTAAGACTATCTTGTACCTCACTGGTACAAATAGGAATAATTATGCTCTAATTGTATTTTGACAGAAAAGTTTTATTTTAACAGGAAGGGTGATATGTAGGAGGAGCTAAGGGGGAAGGAGCACAGAAAGGAAAAGATGGAGTAAGGAGAGGAGAAGATGAAGTAGATGAGAAGCTAGGTAATGAGAGAGAGAAAGATAGAGAAAGAGAGAAGGGGTATGGAGGCAGAAGTTCACATGTCTTCACCAGTCAAAGATAGTTTACATAGCTAGGTTGGGTATTGGGTTACACTTCTGACTGAGCATTACCATACTTATAAAGTCTTTGATTAACATTTAAAAAATGTATAAAAGCAAAATGGAAAAGGGGGGGCACGGGATAGGGGTTCTCTAGGGAGAGGAAATGGGGAAAAGGGATGGCATCTGAAATGTAAATAAAATATCCAATAAAAAAAAAGCAGTGGAAACAAACAAAAAAAAAGTGGTAGTAGTTCATGACCTCACTACCTCCAGGAAGTTATCTAGGTGTTTAGTACTAGGCATGATTTCCACACTGTTGAGTAGGACTTAAATTCAATTAGACAGCTGTTGGTTACCACCAGTATATGAGGGCCACTTATTGTACCTTTGTATGTATCTTGCAATGCTGGTCACGATTGTCATTCATAGGTGTCATAAATGGTTAGGCCTGTAAACAGTCTTAAATTATTCTGAAATGACAGCAACCCATAAACATTCTCTATAATTCAGACCACCCTCCACACCTCTCCTTGCACATGATGTATACTCCTCCCTGCCTTATAGGTACATTCATACACTGAATCAGACACATAGTGACAAGTATTTATGCATATACTCAAACACACTCAAACTTACTTATTCTCAGATGCACATTAACACTTATACACAAAATTAAGTAATCATAAATATCAATTTACATCCAAACTCACATGTACACACACATGTATACACAAACATGAGCAACATGCACATGTGTGTACATGCATTCAGACACAAACACACACACACATACACACACACACACACACCCCTTGCAGATTTCATCAAATTGGGTTGAGTACACAGAATGTCTTGTTTCCTATTCAGAAGTCCCTGCATTTCTACAGAATTCATGTGTCCCCAACCCACACAATATCTCTTTCATTGAAACATGCTAACTTTTACTCACTTCACATTTCAGGCCTTTGTCTTTACCCTGGTTTTGTGCATGCCCATTATTATACATTTCATGGCCTTCTGGCCTAGTTTTATATTTTTGTCTCCTAGCTTGTGTTCTCCTTTCATATGAGAAGAATTTTTTTAACGTAGCCCCTTGACCTAATCCTGTTCACCCCAGCCTGTGACCAAAACTCTTCTGGGTATATCAACTGTTCTTCCATACAAAATGAGAAGATTTAGGCATTGTACTCAGAAGGATAATCTTTAATGGGAATGAGATGTAATTTCAGCTGGCACTCTGTTCCAAACACTTCCCTGATCCTCTTTAGCTTGATTTGAGGATTATCCCCCAAAGGCCAGACAAGACCTACTAACCATGTGGGACAGAAAGAGACATCCTCTCCTGCTCAGTGGGGCTGTGCTCTGTACATTCTCCAAGCTCATTATTCCACTTGGGATGTTTATTCTTAGCACATGTTTCTGCCTTCACTAATGTGCCTGTGAGACCTTGGAAACATTCCTGCTTAGAAGGCAGTTTATATGTGCACATAGGGACTTGGGAAGCCATGAAGATGGACACCAGTAATGAAAAGTGGTTCATCTGGGAGTCCACACTCGTGAAGCAGAGAGGATAAAACATTTCTCTGCTCCATTTGGAAGGCCAGTGTGCTGAATAGGACTTGGAGGATCACTGATTCTGAGTGATGAGTGGTTTTGTCCAATGCATGCTAAGATTGAAGAGCTTTATTAAACACAGCATTCATTTTTTTAACAAAATAAAATACACTAAGATAAAACGAAAACCATCACGTCAAAGACAAAGCAAACCAACAGAAGAAAAAAGCCCAAAAGAAGGCATTAGAGTCAGAGATGTACTTGTTCATACAATTGAGAGTCTTACAAGAACACTAAACTGAAAGCTATAGTATACATGCAGAGTACCTGGTGGAGACCTATGCAAGCCCTGTGCTTGGTGCCCCAGTCTCTCTGAATTCATATGAGCTTTGTTCATGTTCTTATGGTGTCTTATATTTCTTCTGGCTCTTAAACTCTTTCTACCTCCTTTTTTTTTTTTTGTAAAGTTACCTGAGCTTGAAGAGAGAGATTTGGAGGAGACATCACATTTAGAGCTATGTGTTTCAAACTCCACATCCCCTCTGTGCATGTGTATGTATGTGTGTCTGTCTGTATGTTTTCTGTGTGTATGTCTGTGTAATGTCTGAGTGTGGGTCTCTGAAATTGTTCCAATCTGCTGCCTGAGGAAACTTCTCTAATAATGGCTGAATAAGGCACTGATCTATGAGTACAGCAGAATGTTAGGAGTCATAATATCACTACTTATATTCTTGTTATTAAAACCAGTAGTATTTGGTTTTATTTTATGTCTCTGGGCTATCTAGTCTTGGGTTTTTGGTCACCTAAGCAGTGTCAAATATGGCCTTCATCTTGTGGAATTGACCTTAAATCTCATACACACATACACCCTATAGTCTCTGAGTATACAAATGAAACATCTTCTAACCCCTCTGCCCTAACCAATGGTACATGTCCGTACTAAGCTCATCCAGAGATCCTAGCCACTTCCTCAGGGGCATAAACACCCACGCCACACACAATAAACCAAATTAGTTCTCCAAAACTGTTTCTAGCTGTGTTCTTTGCCTGTGCACTCATCACCATCCAAGATCCCGCACTGCTTCTACCCATGTCCAGCTAAGCTTCCCTCACTCCAGTCTAGCCTGGAGTACAAGCCTGGCTACCCCAGGAAGAAGTAGACACAAGGCATCAGTTTATCATTTACTTAGTATGTAACATAGACATATAAGTATATTTATCTTTGTGGGTCTGAGTTATCTCAGTGAGGATGATTTTGTCTAGTTCCATCCATTTGCCTGCACATTTCCTGACATCATTTCTTTCTTTTTTAGTGTTTTATCTCTTTTTTCCTTTTTTATTCTTTATTCTTCTTTCATATACTACATCTTGACCTACAGTTTCACTTCTCTTCCCTCTCAGCATCTCCTCCCTCTCCTCTTTCCCCTTTTCCCCCTCTCCCCACATCCCTTCAACAGTTGTATAATACTCCACTGTTTAAGTATATCACATTTTTTAAAAATCTATTCTTTAGTTAAGGGACAACTACGATGTTTCCAATTTCTGAGTATTATGAATACAGCAGTAATGAACATGTTTGGATAAACATCTTTTGAGTATACTCCCAAGAATGATATAGCTGGGTTTTGAGATAGATTGATTCCTGTCTTTCCAAGAAGCCACCACACTGATCTCCATAGTGCAAGTTTACACTCACACAAACAATGAAGGAGTGTTCTCACTATTCCACATCTTTATTTACATAAACTGTCACTTATGTTGTTAATCTTAGCCATTCTGACAGGTGGAAGTTAGAATCTTTCTTAATCATATATCTACTATCTCCAATGAGTAGACCATGGGCATGAAACCAATGAAGCTTAGAAGGAAGGAGTTTGAAAACAGAAATGCATGACACTGAGTCTTAACTGGACCATGCCCATGTTTATGACTGAAGATTAGCCTAAACTCATGGGGCTTTGACTTTCTTGTTAGTAGAATTGATAAACATTGAATACAAGCAGATATTTGTGAATGTTCTATCTCCTCTCCACCTCAGTGTAAAGTTCAGGGTAGGAATTGAATTGAAGGTATCTTTGAGAAGTGTGATTTGCAATGTAGATCTCTAGTGAGTAATCATGAAAGTAGAGTAGCAAATCCTCTCCTGACCCATACGTGATGCTTCCCTGCACACATGTGAATAAATGGGTTTCACAGGGTCAGTTAGTGAAAGCAGAGTTTTCCATACTAATGAAATTAGCTTTCTATGGTTATACTAGGAAAAGATCAGGGACCGTTCACATTCTAAAAAAAAAATGGTTTTACTATGGTCATGTTGCATGAGGAGTAGTTACTAAGGAATCTGATAACATTCACTGCTCAGTGGTGAGGAAGGATCTTTCATCAGTCTCAGAGACCACCTGAGAATCTGTCTTTAGCTGGCTAGGAACCAGTGCTGATCATGTGTTAGAGGAAATGGAAATTTAATGTAATTGATGGAGTAAGGCAGCTACAACAAAAATCTAAAGGTGACCAAGGTTTGTAAAATAATAATAATAATTAATAATAATAATAATAATAATAATAAAGAACAAAATCAGGCTTGCAAACTTGGAAAGGAGTGAGCAAGAAGAGGAGTGGAGCAACTGAAGGAAAGTGAAACTTTTAGAATGATGACAAGCAAATAATTACTGGAAATCATTTTGCACCATGATAAGAAATGATTGATGTACATTTTACATAAGCTTACACTGGAGATGAACATGCATCAGGGACATTGACTAGTAGAGTGACAAGGCAGAGTGAAGTGTGGTCAATGTCTAAGCACAATTTCTGTGAGTTCTTTGAAAGATGAGAAGTTATTATTCACAGTGGGCAAGTGCCAGAGACAATGGTATCTCTTCACGAGTTGTGTACTGTGCAACTCCTTTCTTTAACACTCAGATGGTACTTAAAGCTGACTCCAGAGACA
>JADRCG010006614.1:0-11568 GCA_019844195.1 Rhabdomys dilectus
CCAGCACTTGGGAGGCTGAGACCAGACTGGACCACACAGTGAGCCTCTGTCTCAAAAAAACAACAAAGGGGCCGGGAGGTAAAATGGCTCAGTGAGTAAAGGTGCTTGTCACCAAATCCGATGATCTGAGTTCAATCCCTATTACCTAAGTGGTAGAAAGAGAGACTGAACTCCCATTGGTTGTCTTCTGACTTCCATGTTCACTCTGTGTCACACAGTCATGCACACACATAAGCACAATAAAAAGAAAATCTTTTTAAAATGAACAAAAAAGTTTCTAGCATACACTCTTGCAAGGGTTTTTATGGCAATTTCATATCATCAAAAGGACTGAGACTCTGGAGTAGAGTTAGGTACCACCTCTGCCTTCAGGGAGACTAGTAGATAAATGTCTCCTCCCACATCATAGGATCTATGGATCCGCCAAGGGTCAAATGAAAATGTGGGGGCTGGAGAGATGCCCTAGCAGTTATGAGCACTTCTTGCTCTTCCAGAAGACTCAGGTTCAACTGGTAATACCCACCAGGTAGATAACAACTGTCAATAACCTCAATTCCAAATAATCTGATACCGTCTTCTGTCCTCCAAGTTTACAACATGCATTTGGTACACAGACGCATACACACATACACATTAAAAACACAAGAACTTATTTTTAAAAATAAAGTAGATAAACATGAAAATGTCTAGGAGAAAGACCAAATCCATGATTGCCTAATTAAAGCAAGCTTTATTAAATACTGGCCAGGAAGATGGACACTAGCTCCATCCATACCCAGGGTTCCCAGAGATGGTGTTGAACTTTGCTAATCAGGTGCTTATAAAGGCAAAACCCATAGGACTGTGTACATCCTGCCTTCATCCAATCAGGGGCAAGCACACATTCTGATGTACTTCCTGACTACATACCTGCCACCTATCTGTGATCAAACACATCCTACTCAGTTGGGGCAAGCACCCTTGTTTACTGAAGGGAAAACAGGTAGCTTGTTATCTTACAAAAACAGCCCCAGTGTTTCAGGAAATTGTGTGTCAGGGGCAACTAGGCTTACAGGTTAAGTTTATTCCTCACAAGAATAGAATAAAAAGTTTAAAAGATTGTTAAAGGCTTGTGTCATCAAACAAATGATCTGCGTTTTGGTGTCTGATTTCCTACCACAGGCAGCTCTCACCTGTTTCTTTCTCAGCCTCTAACTCTGGTGTTCCCGTGTGTTTGCATTTTAGAAGTTCCAGCATGAGTTAAGCACCAAGTGGGTGTTGAATACAGTGAGTACTGGGGCCCATGTGCTGCTGGGAAAGATCCTGCAAAACCACATGCTGGACCTCCGCATCGCCAACTCCAAACTCTTCTGGAGGGCACTGGCCATGTTGCAGGTCAGAGTGATGGGAGGCCCCCAAACCTAGATGGCCACAGAAAGTATTTTTGCAAAGTTGGGAAGGGGTGTAGGGCCAAGGTCTATTTTTTTGCACAGACATATCTTTCTTGAGCATAGTCTCTGATTTGCATGTGTTTTTACACACAGGTACATTGAGGGGATCCCTGCAGGTGTCATATATGGACACAAACCACGGGAATAGATAAGAATTAAAACCCAGTGTAGACTGGCATTGTCAACCTGGATGAGACTTCAGGGAGTCTAATGCAAGTGGATCATTGTGGGCATATTTAAAACACCGTACAGTTTTGGAAAAGGTTTCTAGGCAACAGTCAGCCCAGTTCTAGGTGCACAATACAGCTTAAGGTGTGACTACATAGAAACTCCTTTACAAAGTACACATGACCATGAGGGTGGGTTCTATAGCTAAAAGGCTTAGAATCTAGTGTGGTCTCTGACTGAGCATGGAGGTCAGCAGGCCATAAAGTACAGGTGACATCCTCCCTAAGGATGGTAATGGTCTAGGGAGGGAAGAGTCTGGGATAAACTTTCTGGGGAATTTGGGTGAGGTCAGTCTCTATAGCAAAAGGTGAGGGAGGTCTGTCTCCACAGAGGAGCAAAAGGTCACCGGGTTGGTCACAAAATCCACTCTCAGCTTTCTGGATGGAATGCAGGTATTTGATCTTTATCTCCTTCATTGAGGAGATAAAGGAGTGTGATTGACAGTCCTGGTTCCCTTAGTGCTTTGGGTGAGTACAAGGACCTTCGTGTCCCTGACCAGTGCATGAATGTGAAACTATAACCTCCAGGTGACATTCTTTAAGTTTCAAGGATGCAACAGAAACCCAACTCTTAGCTGGGCAGTGGTGGTGCATGCCTATAATCTCCAGAGGCAGAGGCAGGCGGATCTCTGAGTTCAGGACAGCCAGGACTACACAGAGAAGACCTGTCTCAAAACAAAACAAAAACAAATAAAGCAAAAAAGAAACCCAACTTGTATTCCTCTAAGCTAAAGTGTTAGTCTAACATCCTGGCAATTAGCAACCCCAATGGGAAGGAGTTTCTCGTCCCTGGTGACTTGGGGAGAGCCTGGCAGAACGCTCCTATTGGCTTGTCTTGGGTCATGTGCAGAACCTTGAACCAATCACTGTCCTCCAGGGGAAAGGCTGCTCTGCCCACTTGCTTTGTGTCAAGCTGATTTTGGGGTGGGATGGGAGAAGGACTTTTATCTTACGGCCCCCAAAACGGAGACTAACAGTTATACAGGGAAAAAGAAAGGGGCTAATGCCAGAGAGGGGTGAGAATGTCTGCTGACCAGAGAGCATGGTGGATGGCTTTGAAGTTTGGTTGCTCTCCTTGATCATTGACCTATGGGGTTGTTGGGACCAAGTTGTAAATCTCACCAATTTTCCATTCATTATGGGCAGCTGATGGATTACCACCAACTCCTTTAACCCAGTTTTCCTGTATACTTCGTGATTACGGGACAAATTTTCCATAGTGTCTTCAGCCAGTCTTCAGTGTTACAGCTTCCACTTTCTCATGTCTTTCCCTTCTCCCAGGGCACTATTCTCAGTTCTCCTAGGCACCTACCCTGACAGTGACCTCATTGCTTTTCCACAGAGGTTCTCCAGACAATCCAAGGCTCGCTGCATCGAGAGCCTTCTTCAGTGATCCATTTTCCTCAACTGCTGTCGGATGATGTCCGCACTGCCCCCATCTCCTGCTATGTCCAGGTTTCCCACGAGAAGGAAAAGGTACCTTCCCCGGCTGGCTGTTCAACAAACACTTTCTGAGGACCTTAAGCATCTTCGGAACTTTGTGTGACACTGTGTTTACAAAGCTCCAAGATACCCTGCCACATGGAGCTCCCATTTGGAGGGGTGGATGGATGGGGTAGGGTCGGGGTGAAGAGGTTTGACTGTGACAGAAGCTACAGAGGCAAAAAAGATACCAAGGGGTCTTCTGTTTTGCCTTGGAGGGGCGTCAAGAAAGAGTAAGAGAAGGGCTCTTTGCACAGGAGTTTTCCATCTTCGGGGGCGGTTTTTCACTACTCTTGACCCCGCCTCTTTCTAGTCCGGATAACAACCTCCTATACTTGCTTCCAACCTAACCCTGTACCCTATTCTTTAGGTCCTCCAGGGTTCTTCCTCAAATGGCCATACCTTTTCTTCAGTTATCCCCGCTCTTTCCCTCAGGTGATCCCCACAGCCTTGCTGAGCCTCCTACTCCGGTGCTCCATCACTGAGGCTAAGGCACCTCTGGCTTCAGCTTCTTCAGTCTGTGAGGTTGTTAGAAGCGTCCTCTCTGGGCCGGGTCAGAAGCGCAGCACACAAACCCTTGGAGACTCTACTGCCTGTGGTGTCCTAAATTGTTGTTTCTGAGACCATGGAGGGGCAGAATCCCCCTCCAGTTCCCAAGGGACTTGTGTCAGCAATACATGTTGTGGGGACAATCTCCATTTTGGGTGAGTGTGGCACTCACTAACAGCCCAGAATTGGGAAAGAGTCCTGTTTTCACCTGGATCATTTCAATTTTTACTGGTGTCTTCTGATCTAAGGAATAAAACTGTCTTGTTTTGGAACCTAACCTTGCAAAAAATCAGTAATCAGACTCACTACACACAAACAAGGGAAGCAGGGGCTTCAGGGATTCTCGGCTAGAGAGAAGTTGTGGTCCAGATGTCATTCGAGAGAGAAAGACAATGCCAATTAGACAAGATCCTTGGGGACTAGGATGAGTGCCACATCCACTCAGAGACCAGTGAGCAGGGACTGGCTACATCCTCTCCCTGTGTTTGCAAGAAAGAATATAAGGAATCCTACTCTGGGGGTGCTGGGAACCCTTTGGTGGTAGAACCCAACAAACACTAGAAAGTTGCTGGCACTGCTTTAGACTGAAGCTGTCATGGGTTTTGATAAATGAAAGGGACACAGTCCCACGGGTCCAGTCTTCAGGTGCCTGAGCCAGGGCTCTCACTGTTGAGATCTGGCTCCCCCTTGTGGCAGAGAAATAGCCAATTAATAGTCCCCAGGAACTCCCCCATGGAGAGAGTTATGGAAACTTTTAGTGGCTAGAGTTATTTTGAGATATGACGGGAGGTCAAGAATCAAGGAGAGTTGTGGAACAAAGGAGGTTAAAGTACGACAGATAAAATCTGAGAATGTCTTCAGGCTTACACTGGTTATGCAGAGTGAGTTATGGAGACTTAGGGCTTCGTCCTGGGACTCTGGGCTCTAGGAAGAGCTATGGAAGTTCAGAAACCCATTAGAATTTCTTACCTGCACTCCCTTCACGTGGGAGGGTGCAGCAGGCATGCTGTGGGGCAGGATGTGTATCGGAGGCTACATAGCAAGATTGCTCTCCCTCTTGAAGAACTATTCAGAGACAAATGGGCTATGCCTCTAAATAGCCAGCAGTATTTGAAGAAAGCAAACACCTGAGGGGACCAAAACTACTGGAGAATAGGCTGTGGTGGTGCTGAAATTAGAGGGGGGGGGCAATGGCTGACCCAGAGACCCTATGACCAAAGAAGGTAAAAGGAAATGATCTCTGGGATACCTGGTGGCAGGATCAAAACCGAGAGGACTTAGGATAGGAGACAGTTGGACATGAGCACATTTGAAGTCATGACCATGCTGTCAGGTCACATCTTAGGTCAGCTAGCATGAGTCTTGAATATATATATATACGTGTTATATATATATATATATATATATATATATATATATATATATAATATATATATTATATATATGTTATATATACGTATATATATGTTATATATACGTGTTTGTGTGTGTGTGTGTATATATATATATATATATGTTAAGGAGTCTGTAAGGCCAAAGAAGGCAGTTTAAATCAGGTAGGGGATGAAAGTCCCAACCTGGATTCATACATTGTGGCTGTCCTCGTCACGATCTCACCAGCAAGAACGGACTCAGACAACAGGATTCTTCTACAGCAGGCTTTATTGCAGCCAGAATGGAAGGGAAGACCCCGATAGGAAAGGGATACGTTCTTAAATACCTATTAGGTCGGCGTGTTGGCGTGTACCTCTGTGATTGGCTAGCAAAGCTCAGGAGAATATGACGTCTTGGGATGCGTCACATGTAGGCTGGTTCAAGGGACTCTGAGCATGCTCTGAGCACTTGTTTACTAGTTAAGCGGGATGAGTCCGGGCTGATGTCGGTGCCATCTTCCAATGGCGGCAGTGTGATAGTGTGTGATGACGTTGGCGCACCACACGCAATGACGTTGGCGCACCACAATACATGGACTCAACAAACACAGCAAAATGCCCAGTGTCCCATCTAAACTCAAGGCAGGATTTGTACACGTGGATTAAATCTTAGTGTTTCAAGAACAAACTTTGCATATGGAATCTATTATAAAACACTCCCTTCGTGGGAGAGAGAAAAATTGGGTCTGTTCAGCTACAGAATTCTGAAGGCTACAGAATGAGAGACATAGAAGATGAGCTCTGTTTATAGGGTGCCCAGACTCCACAGTGATGTGAAGTGGAAAATTCTGGTTTCTTTGGAAAGTCAGTTATGTCAAATGATGTTCTCTTGGGGCACACAGGTGAAAGGATGTCTTCTAAAGTAGACAGGTGACAGAATGTTTTCTTGAGGCAGAAACATGAAAGGGCCCATGATGAAGGAGTATAAATATGACCCCACTGGCAGTCAGTGAGGAGCACAGAGCGTTGTTTTGATTGCTCCGCCTTGCTCTTCTTCCCTGATGACATGCATGTATTGTTTTTCCATACATAGCATTGTGGAGCTCAGCTTGTGGTAATGCCACCATTGAGAGAAACTCACCAGAAGTTCCTGTGGCTTCTTGCTGCTTCTGCAGCCTCACTTTGGGCCAGTTGGCCAGCCTTTCAGTTCCTCTCTCTCTTTTCTTCTTCTTCTTCTTTTTTAAAAGAAGATTTATTTACTTATTATGTATACAGCATTCTGCCTGCATGTATGCCTATACGCCAGATGGTTGTGAGCCACCATGTGGTTGCTAGGAATTAAACTCAGGATGTCTGGAAGAGCAGTTAGTACCCTTAACCACTGAGCCACTGACCCACTCTCCAGCCCTTAGCAGTTTCTTCAGGATTGAACCACAGCTGCTGGTTCACGTGTGGTGTCTGCCTGCCAAGAGGTCTGGACTACAGCTGCTGGTTTGTATTTGGTGTTTGTTACAGGACTGAACTGCTGCCAAAGAAGATTGAGCTCACTCCCAAGGAACTATTGCTAAACAGATACACATCCCCCATATCTTAGTAACTTTTCTCTTCCACTACCTCTGGTGTGTGGTCGGCAAGAGGAGAGGTTGAACATTTATTAAAATGGGCTGCAAAAGCAGTTAAGAGCACTGACTGCTCTTCAAGAGGTCCTGAGTTCAAATCCCAGCAACCACATGGTGGTTCACAACCATCTGTAATGAGATCTGATGCTCTCTTATGGGGTGTCTAAAGACAGCTACAGTGTACTTACATATGATAAGTAATAAATAAATAAATAAATAAACAAACAAACAAACAGACCTTTGGGCCAGAGCAAGAGGAAGAAGGAAAGGGAAAAAAATAGGCTGCAAAAAAATGTATGCCTACGATGATGAGGTATAAAAAGCAAGCAGGCAAGAAGAGCCTCACACAGATAAAGCTGGAAAAAAACAAGCAAGAAAATGAAGGATAGCATGGAGCCGTAACACAAAGTACAAAAGAAGTATACATGCATCCACACCAATAAATATAGATAAACAAATAGAAAGTGGAGACAGGGCTGGCAAATCTTTCTTACTCAAGAATTTCAAGTACTATGCTGGGCAGTGGTGGCGCACGCCTTTAATCCCAGCACTTAGGAGGCAGAGGCAGGCAGATTTCTGAGTTCAAGGCCAGACTGGTCTACAGAGTGAGTTCCAGGATACCCAGAGCTATACAGAGAAACCCTGTTTCCAAAAACCAAAAAAAAAAAAAAAAGAAAAAAAAAGAAGAAGAATTTCAAGTAGTATGTGTTATATGAGTTCTCCAGGAGATGGGGCTTAATCACCCACACCTAGGCCCACACCTCCAATAGGAGTTAGATTTATAGGACACTTCTGGAAGCAAAGTATGAACACAGGAAAATAGTAATGTCAGAGAGATGCAGCATGCACGCTCTACAAATGGCTTGACACTAGTGTACAAATTGATAGCATGTCCCTCTTGATGTGCTGGAATAAGATGAGCGGGCCACTGCTGTGTCTTCTCCATTCCTACCCTGCCCCAAACATGAACCTCAGTCTAAACATAAAGAGAACATCACAGAGACTCAAATGTAGGAATTTCTTTTCTTTTTTTTTTTTTTGGTGTAGTGATAGAACACTTGCTTATGACTCAGAGGACTCTGGGTTGAGTCTACAGCAACATGGTGCTCTAGATTGGATCCTGAACACTGGTGGGAAAAATATGAGATGCTAGAATTAAGAGTAAACCTACGAACGTTTTCATTGTATTGAGAGAGGGTTTACACAGCTCAAGCTGGCTTTGAATTTGCAGTGTAGCCAAGGATGCCCTTTGATTCTAGATCCTCCACCTCCCATTTTAATCTCATGGTCTTGACAAGTATACTGAAGTTATATACAATGTGAAGAGTGGGGCTGGGGAGATGGCTCAATGGTTAGAGCACTTACAGAGGACTTGAGCTGAGTGCACAATGACTGGCCTTCCCTTGAAGTACCTATTGTGATGTCATATGGAGATATATATATTCTGGAGACAGAGACTCTTCAGTTGAGAGGCTTGAGTAATGGAGCCAATGTGGCGGCTGGCTCTCCCACTGCTGGACCATCTCAGCCTTATTGTACTTAGTTTCTTGGTTTGTCGCATCAGGGTGTTGTTTTCTAGGTATTGGAGCTGGACACAGGCGGCAGCCAAGACAGAGGTATGTGATAGCCACTCTCTCTCAAAACCCACTTCTCTCTGTGCTGAACCCCTATAGGTTTGTATAAACGCTTAGCCTCTGGGCCATCTGAGGGAACAAGCAGAGGGTAGATGGAGTTGAGACAATACCCATAAATGTTTTTCTCTTAATTAATGTCAAGAAGCTTTAGGCTGGGCATAGTGGTGCCCACCTTTGATGTCAGCACTTGGGAGGCAGAGGCAGGAGGATCTCTTGAGTTCAAAGTAATCCTGGTCTACATAGTGAGTTCCAGATAGCAAGGATTACTGTCTCAAAAAGCCAAGAAGAGAAGAGGAAGAGAAAGAAGAAAAAAGAACAGGAAAGGAAAAAGGAGAAAGAGAAGAAGGAGGGGAGGGCAGGAGGAGGTTGAGGTGGTGCTAGAAGTAGCTTTAGGATCCTGTTATCAAGACACTGAGGAAGAATGTTGGAGATATTGAAGAAGTGCTCCCAGGAGCTTGAGCTGAAGTGAGACATTCAGACTGACACACATAGAACCTTTGCGGAAAGAATGTGATATGAGTTAGGAGAGGCATGGATCTTGTTCATCACATGGGAGGCAAAAGACTAAGTGTGTTCATTTTGTAAAGAAACATTTATACTCATATGACAAGAAAAAGAAGGTGTTGGGACGTTAATTGCAAGTGACAACTTTGTGGGTGGGAATTTTTACTTCCGACAAAGAGGAATTGTTTGCAGACATGGTGCACATAGTTAATGTTAGTAGGTCATGCCTCTTTTCTGAGTTTCCTCTCCTGTGAGTAGACCATGAGTGTCTGCCTCCCCCAAAGTCCCGCCATCTTGCCCAGACTCGACACGCCCACCTTTTTATTTTAGTCGTTCCAGTGAGTGTGTGATATCGTGTTGTGGTTCATGTGCATTCCCCCATGACTAGAAACGCTGAACAACTTCTCACATTTACTATGCACTTGGAAATTCTCGTGTAAACTGCCTATTCAAGTCATCTGTGCACTTTTGTGTGTGTGCATGTGTACGTGCGTGCATGTGTATGTGCATGTGTGTGTGTATGTGCATGTGTGTGTATGTGCATGCGTCTGTATGTGCATGTGTGTATGTGCATGTGTGTGTGTGTGCATGTGTGTGCATGCGTCTGTATGTGCATGTGTATATGTGCATGTGTGTGTGTGCATGTGTATGCATGCGTGTGTATGTGCATGTGTGTATGTGCATGTGTGTGTATGTGCATGTGTGTGTGAATGTGTGAATGCACTTGGCATTGTTCACATGTAGAGGTCAGAGGACGATTTTGTGGAGATGCTTCTCTTCTTTTATCTCTATGTGGGTTCTGAACTCCTGTCAGCAGGCTTGCCCAGCCACTGTCTTTACCTTCTGAGTTACATCACTTGATCCTCTTAGCATCTTCTTAATGGTTGGGTTGTTACTACTTTACGTTATATTTGAAAGACCTCATTGAATATTACAAACCGGAGTTCTCTGTTAGGTTTAGATATTACACAGCATGTAAAATCCTTTCCTTTCATGTTTACATCTAAGATTCGTATCGAATTACTTTCTGTGGATGATGTGAGGTAGGAATTGAAGTCTTCCCCAAATTCTAGGTAGCTATTTAGTCTCTCTAGTAGAGTGGAAGGGTAAGATGAGTGAGCTGCTTAGACACAAATGCAAACTTGACACACCACACACAGACACACACAGAGATACTCACATACAAATAAATAAAATTAATATATCCTGAGGGAAATCAAAATAATTAAAACAAAGATATCCATGAATTGAAGACTCATTTCTTAGCATATCAATTATCTTTCATCTGAACTATAAATGTCATGTGCACACATACACCCACCCACCCACCCCCAACACACACACACCCTCAGAATCCAGAAGAGATTGTCAAACCCTTGGAACTGAAGTCACAGGTGATTGGGAGCTGCCTGACATGGGTGCTGGGGACTGAACTCAAGACTCTGCAAGAGCGAAATGTGCTGATAACCACAGAGCCATCTCTCTAGCTCTATTTGCATTTTCTTAATTTCACTCAGTAACATCTGGCTTTCAATATACAGAGTTTTTAATACATTTTGTGTACGACTATGAGAGAAAGATGCAGAGAAGGGAGTGGAAGGCAGGGAAAGAGTGTGAGAGGGAGGAAGGAGGGAGGGATGGAGAGATAGAGAGGGAGACAGAGGGATGGAGGGAGACAGAATTGCAGTGTGTTTGCAGTGGGTTAGTGTAGAGCCCAGGGATAGCACTCAGGTGGTGAGGCTTAACATCAATGTCCATTGAACCATCTAGCTGGCCCCAATATGTAGTTTTAAATAGAGTTTTAAAGCTATAGCAGTGTGTGTTGGGTGTGTGTGTGTGTTAGTGGGGGATCAAATTCAGGTCATTGCTCACGCTAGGCAAAGCACTCTACCACTGAGCTCTGGTCCATTTTTCCTTGATTTTTATTAAAGATAATTTCAGGCAAATCAAAGGTACACAGAATTGGTAATGCACCTAGCATGTGCAAGGTCCTATGACCTATTCTCAATATTAGGGAAGAAAAGTTGGTCTGATGACTCCTCACTGACCTGTCACTCTGTTTCAACCCTTATTACATTATTTTGAGGCAAACCACAGATAATTTCATGACAAATATTTTAGTACATATAGTTTGAGATTCTGCCTCCACTCTGCAAAGGAAAAAAAGGAAAAGAAAAATGTATTAATCATAACATCATTATTACACCTAAAACTTAACAAAATTTGAACAGTTCCTTAATGCCTCAAATACACAGTGTTTAAATTCCAATAGTTGTGCAGTGACATGAATTATTATTTAGCTGGACTCAAGATCACACGTTGAGATTGAACACCATGTTTCTTGACTCTCCTCTAGTCTACAGATTCTCTTTTCCCCCTTCTATTTGTTCCATTTATGTAATGCAGAAAAGGGTCATTGCTCTAGATTTCACAGCCAACGTTCTGATGATCAAATACCCATGCTGGGTAGCCATGGATATATGAGCAGCTCTAGTTGGACTTAGTGGATTATCCAAAAACCTAATAAAACATGAAATTGGAAAGTGGACATTTGGACATTTGTGGGAGGTGTGGGAAAAGCTGGAAGGGGAGGAGAGTATTATTACATTTTATTGTATACATGCATACAATTTTAATTAGGAAAAATTATAATACCCCCTTCACGTGATTTGACACATTCTGCTTCCTCTTTTACTTCCTGTGGTTGGGACTTACCCAAAACTCTTATAGAAACACATTTGCCAGGGAAG
>JADRCG010006615.1:0-41586 GCA_019844195.1 Rhabdomys dilectus
ACAGTTGCTTCTGATTCTTGGGTCATCATGTAAGAACAGGCATCACAGAGAGGGACATCCAGTAGTTTTCAGCAGTTGGGACACTCTAAGCAAGGGCTTTATGCATTCTAGACAAGCACTCTGCCAATGTGGCTACAGTCTCAAGCCCTTATGGGGGTCTTTCCAAAGTTGGTCAGAATGAGAAAGACAGTCATCAGCTCCTGAACACCTTGTCAAGAGTAGTTTCAAGTTATACAAAGACAGACAGGAAACAAACCTGTGCAGGTTTGCTCCTTACTTAGTTTAGCAGAACTCTGAGGTTAGCCTATTGATGAGAGAAAATTCCTACTCTAGCCCCAGGGCTCCCAATATTCCCACACCAAGACAGGCACTGGATGTGATTATGCTAGATATTTAGGGCCTTTCTAGTTTTATAGTGACCAGAGCTTGTTAGAAATAGGTGGTTACCATGGGATCAAACTAGACACATGACAGCTAAGAGGCTGCTTGACTGACAGTTCTGGAATCGAGACAAAGGGATAAAAGCCTGCTCTTGACATTCCTCATTCAGAGAATACCCTAGGAGTGTGAACATGTGCACATGTGCGTGAGTCTGTGTGTTTGTGTGTGTGTGTTCAAGACAATTGTGAGGAAGTTCAGCACAGGTATGAAAATTCTCAGTTTTTATCAATAACTTATCAAAGCATAAAATTATTACTAAAGTCCCATGTGTGTACTGCTACTCCCGACCTCCATCCCATGAGCAGCAGACTTGCATAAGGTGAGTCCTCTGATCTGTGTGCTGAGTCAACAGGCCCTGCAATTCTGCCCATGCTCCAGTAAAGGCAGATTGTGGAAGCACAAGAGAATGTGCTTCACTTTCTGTGAAATCTCAACGGAGGACTTTCCCAGAAAAATGCACTTGCTTAATAACCAGTCTGTGTGAAGGACCAGGGACTCAATCGTTTCCCTTAGACCAAGGGGTATTTTCTGCATATTTCTCGAGACTTCTAGAACTACCGGGAGATCTCCTGTTACTTCCGGTTACATGGTCCACTTCCCTAGGAAGTTACATCACAAGGGCAAAAGGACTCACCAAGTTGCAAATTGAAGGGATTTTTGGTCTGGAGGGGTCTCTTCTTCAAGTCAGGGCTCTTTGACTAACATTTGGAGGTCAGAGGACAACTTGAAGGACTTGGTTCTCCCCTTCCAGATTGGGTGTCCTGACCTGGAAAATCAGATCAGCTAGCTTGGCCCCTGCAAGCAGGTTTATCTGCTGAGTAATACGGTCTGCATTCATTTTGCCTTCTAGAACTAAGGCTAAACTAAGAGAAGTAATACAGCCTGCCAGACACCCCTTCTGCATTGTTGTCCTAGGGTTCTGGGTTGGGAGTGGGAGCTATGCAAAAGGCAGTGGAGCCCTTCTCCTGTAGTATCTACTTGGAGCAAGTAACAGTCTGTCAGTGTCTGCTGATCTAAGTGAGGTCCTCTTAGGACAGGCCTCAGAAGCCCAGATGTGGTTCCTATGACAGAGGGTGACTGTCAGTCAATGTGGTGATCCATTTTTATATCCTGTGTGTTTCTCTCTATGTTTTCTAATATAAACACATTGGCGTCATCTTTCTTTTTACTGCTGTTTTTACTACTCTCTCAAAATGTGTGCTCTGCCCAAAGAAAATTGTCCATAAATACAAGCCTCAGTGTTGAGCATGGCCGTCTCTGCCTGTAATCTCAGCACTGAGACGGCCAAGCATGGCCTATGGAGGTGAGATCCTGGAGGCGTAAGCTGCAGAGAAAATCCCTAAGTCAACACAGAAAAATAACTGGTTTATCAAATCAGGCTTGTCTGTACCCCAGTACTTGAAGGTGGAAGAAGAGTTCATTCAAGGTCATCTGTCTTTATGTGACCAAAGCCAGCCCTCTCCCCAGGAGGTTCTTTCTGCTGCTGCTTTAGGCCTAGTTTTTTTTTTTTCTGTCTTTCTTCTTCTGATTGTGTTCTGCAGAATCTCCCAACTCTAGCAGGGGTAGCCTGGAACTTACAGGGATCCCTTTGTTTATGTCTCCCTCTTCCTGGGAATGCAGAACTGTGTAGCCAACACTGAGAGATTTTGTAACATTTCTTTTGTGACTGGTGTGATTTATCATTTCATTTCTCCGGACTGCTAAGGAGGCTCAGCAAGTAAATGGTCATGCTGGCCTGGGACCCAGAGATAACCAAGTCCTTCAAGACTTCTTCTGATATTCACAAGTACACTGTGGCCACAGGAAAATATGGGCACCTGCACACACACACGCACACGCACACACACACACACACACACACACACAGAGAGAGAGAGAGAGAGAGAGAGAGAGAGAGAGCAACACAAATGTTTATGCATGTCCACACTCACACAGTAAATGGAGCAATGTAACATGTCCTTTTCCTGATGATCACCATGCTGGACATCGTTATGTGCTCAGTGAATGGCAGGAGTCCTCATATGATCTCCAGGAACTCATCTTCTTTTATTTGCATTTATCCTTCCATCAGTGCAGAGCTCCTCACCCAGGACTTGCAAGTGTGCACTCATTTCTGTAACTCTTACTTTGTATTGTGTTAATTTGAGACAGTTTTAAGCTCCACCACAACCAATCTTAAGAGCAGTTTTTCTGTCTCCATTCATGTTCTGCAAGTGTGTTATCAGGTATAGTCTTAGGTTTTTATGTCTATTGATAGCATATTGCTCATGTAACAAACTCACTTGTAGACATTGAGTATCCTAGAGCGGAGGAGATTGAGACTATTGTTGTCATAAATTTAAAGTGTCTTCATCTGTTGTACCAAATATTGAACATCTGTCATTTTTTTGTCTCAGAAAACAGCTGGCAAGGTGGATGGATGTGACTGAGACCAAACTGCAGGTGAGTAAGAAACAAAAAGTCATTTGACAACACAGCCATTCGAGAACTTTCTTCAGGTCTCAGATATGTTTGTCCTGTTACTGAAGGATTCTGGATGCCCATAGTTGGAGTTACAAGTCATTGTTAGCCAGGAGGCGTGGATTCTGGGAATAGAACTCAGCTTCTATGGAGTCCCAGGAGCTCTTAATCTTTGGGCCATCTCTGCTGGCGCCTCAAAATACTTTTCCAGATCTGTGGTCTTTGTGGGTAGAAAATAAGATTAGAAGGCTCACTCCTCAGACTGCACACATTTCAAATGCAATATACCATAAGGCACAATTTTAATGTATGGTAGATCCCAGGCAGAGCCCAGCACTCAGAAAGCTTATAAGTTAAACAGGGACTTTTGGGAATGTCGAAAGGACACATTCCAAATATCTGGTCCTCAGGCTAGTGCCTCGTGAAGCCACACAGATAAGGTCACCCATCAAAAGAACTCTCTGGACATTGTGGCTCCATCTGTCCGAAAGTGCTGATAAGTATCTGCAGAGAGCTCTAGGATAGGAGACAGAGAAACCAGGTGTGCAATAATTGTCCATGCACTATTTTGCAACGCTGGGGCCAGAAGCCTGGCTCTCCCACATTCTAGGGAAGCCCTGTACCCTCTACTGGCCTTTTTGCTCCTTCACCTTACAGAATTACAGCAGTGAAACACCAGGTTCTTCTGAACAAGATAATATTAATATAAATTATATTGATATAAATTGTAGAGGGCTACCAATATTACATGATATGTTGTCTGATTAATAATCTTAATTATGATACAGAAAAAAATCCCTCTTCCTGCTCATTTCAGAGAAGGTTTAAGAAGAGGAGAGAGGGCGCTAGACCCAGGCGTGTTCTGGGCTGAGCCATTGCTGCGAGGCCTAGAGCCTGTGCCAGGGAGCGGGAGCAGGAGCGGGGCTGGCATCTGGGCCCACCGCGAGGCTGCGGTGGCTGGCGAGGAGCCCTAGGGAGGCGAGGCCCAGCTGTGCTCTTATACACAGATCCCAGTGGCGGGAAGGCAGGACAAGTCAGTAGCATGGAAGCTGCGGTTGCAGGCAGCGCGCGGAGCAGAGGTTTCCCTAGCCAGAGCCTGGACACAGGGCTTGAGAGCTGTGGAGGCCCACCCGGTCAGGTGGCTATGTTCTGTTTTGTGCTTTTCCTTTTAGAAGCTTTTACTAAAGGGTGTTGAGGATACTTGGGACTATTATCAAGGCCAAAAGGCCTGTTGACTGGGGCTGCTTTTAACCCTTTCATATTTGCAGAGAATGCAACCGTGTGACAGTAACTGAACACTTGTCCAAAGACTTTTCAAAAGGTCAAGGTTCACAGGAACTGATCAGATTCACGACCATGGGGGATGTGACGACCCCAGACTTCGATGACCTCTTGGCAGCATTTGACATGCCAGATATGGTTGATCCTAAAGCAGCAATTGAGTCTGGACACGATGACCACGAAAGTCACATTAAACAGAACGCTCACGTGGATGACGACTCTCACACTCCATCATCCTCAGATGTTGGAGTCAGTGTGATTGTGAAGAATGTTCGCAACATTGACTCCTCCGAGGGAGTGGAAAAAGATGGCCACAATCCCACAGGCAATGGTTTGCATAACGGGTTTCTCTCAGCATCCTCTCTTGACAGCTATGGTAAGAATGGAGCCAAGTCCTTAAAAGGAGACGCACCTGCCTCAGAGGTGACTCTTAAAGACCCAGCATTCAGCCAGTTCAGCCCCATCTCCAGCGCTGAGGAATTTGAGAATGATGAGAAAATAGAGGTGGACGACCCACCTGACAAGGAGGAGGCTCGGGCTGGTTTCAGATTGAATGTGCTGACGGTCTCAGCTCCCCAGCAGGACTTCAACAAACTGAAGGCACTTGGAGGGGAAAACACCAGCAAGACTGGAGTGTGGATAAAAGGCCACGTGGATAAAAACAAAGCAATTCCATAACCCTGAGTGTTTACGAGCCATTTAAAGTCAGAAAAGCAGAGGATAAGTTGAAGGAGAACTCTGAGAAGATGCTTGAGAACAGGGTCCTTGATGGGAAGCCAAGCTCCGAGAAGAACGACACAGGCATGGCTACTGCCACATCTTCCAAAACAAAGTCGACCTCCAAGCTCTCATCGTGCATAGCCGCTATCGCAGCACTCAGTGCTAAAAAGGCTGCTTCCGACTCCTGCAAAGAACCTGTGGCCAACTCCAAGGAAGCATCTTTATTACCAAAAGAAGTGAATGACAGTCCCAAAGCTGCTGACAAGTCTCCTGAATCTCAGAATCTTATTGATGGCACCAAGAAGGCCTCCCTGAAGCCATCAGATAGTCCCAGAAGCATATCCAGTGAGAACAGCAGCAAAGGATCCCCATCCTCTCCTGTGAGGTCTACCCCAGCAATCCCCAAAGTCCGCATCAAGACCATCAAGACATCTTCTGGGGAGATCAAGAGGACAGTGACCAGAGTACTGCCAGAAGGGGACCTGGACTCTGGGAAGAAGCCTTCGGAGCAGGCAGTGTCCGTGATGGCGTCTGTGACGTCAGTTCTGTCATCTTCAGCATCAGCCGAGGTCCTCTCCTCACCCCCCAGGGCACCTCTGCAGACAGCCATGGTTACCAGTGCAGTTTCCTCTGCAAAGCTGACCCCCAAACAGGTCACCATCAAGCCTGTGGCTACAGCTTTTCTTCCTGTGTCTGCTGTCAAGACAGCAGGGTCTCAAGTCATCAATCTGAAGCTCCCTAACAACACAAAGGTGAAAGCCATGGTCATCTCCGTTGCCTCTGCTCAGAGTGCCAGCAGCGCCATCATCAAAGCTGCCAATGCCATCCAGCAGCAGACCATTGTGGTGCCGGCATCCAGCCTGGTCAATGCCAAACTCCTGCCAAAGACTGTGCACCTTGCCAACATTAACCTTCTGCCTCAGGGTGCCCAGGCCACCTCTGAACTCCACCAAGTGCTCACCAAACCTCAACAACAAATAAAGCAGGCAATAATCAATGCAGTGGCCTCGCAACCACTAAGAAGGTGTCTCGAGTCCAGGTGGTGTCCTACTTGCAGAGTTCTGTGGTGGAAGCTTTCAACAAGGTGCTGAGCAGCATCAACCCAGTCCCTGTTTACATCCCGAACCTCAATCCTCCCGCCAACGCAGGGATCACCGATGCGTGGCTATAAGTGCTTGGAGTGTGGGGACACCTTCGCCCTGGAAAAGAGCCTGAGCCAGCACTACGACAGGCAGTAGTGTGCGCATCGAAGTGACATGCAACCACTGTACAAAGAACCTTGTTTTTTACAACAAATGCAGCCTGCTTTCTCATGCCCGAGGGCATAAGGAGAAAGGCATGGTGATGCAGTGCTCCCACTTAATCCTAAAGCCAGTCCCAGCCGACCAGATGACAGTCTCTCCATCCAGCAATGCTGCGGCTTCCACTCTGCAGAGCTCAGTGGGAGCTGCCACGCACACTGTCACAAAAGTCCAGCCTGGCATAGCTGAGGCAGTTATTTCAGCTCCTCCAAGTACACCCATCACCCCAGCCATGCCCCTAGAGGAAGACCCCTCCAAGCTCTGTAGACACAGACTCAAGTGTTTGGAGTGTAATGAAGTCTTCCAGGATGAGATGGCCCTGGCTACACATTTCCAGCACGCTGCAGACAACGTGTGGACAAGCCACGCACTGCGGAGCTAAACTGCTGGTTCTCCTACTGAGTTGACGAGCAGCCTCAGTTTGTGCCAATTAAGGAAAAATTTCTTTGACTTTAAACAAAAAGGAAGGGAAAGTCAGATTCTGTTAAACCACAAAGAATCCACATGCTCTCCTGCTCAATGTATCCCCTAAGCCCAGAGAATGTGCACTTTGTCGTGTATTCAAAGCATCCCAGAAGAGCTAGTGGAATCTCCCCTTTGGTGCTGTGGAAGCCCACTTCCCCTCTGCAACAAGGACGGTTATGCAACCTGAGGCCGAATAGTTAAGTAAACAGTGTCCTAAGAGTTCAGAAACTCAGGTAGTATGCAGACATCAAGGAGAGTGCTTCTGAATGGAATGCAAAATGGAATGGAGGCAAGGTATACAACAGTAACCAAGAGTGAGATGCAGGCGTAAGTGTGGGGTCTGCACACTGATGTGTGTGTGCGCCTGTATAAGCTGTAGGTAAGATCCCCATGCCTCCGCTGTGGTCAGTGTCCACACCCTCCCAGCCTAAGAGCTGCAGGACTCAATGTGCTTGACTTGAGGCCAGACTCTATCCTTCTGGGTCTGATATGGGTGGGGAGCCTCAGCTGCTGGCTGCTCATGGTTGAAAGAGAGGGAGTTGTGGTAATGGTGACCTCAGTGATGGCGATAGCAGAATAAGCTGTGTATTTTATATGTATTGTAAAGAGCAACTGTTATTACATCATGACAGATGATAATGAAAGTGTTTAGCTTTAATGAAACACATGGCCCTTGTTCTTTGAGATTTCCTTTTCTTCTGGCTTTGTACTATTATAAAAGTAGTATAATCACATTGCTTTAGCCAGGGGAGACGCCAAGGGGAAAGAGACTGATTTCTCATCTGAACATCAACAGGTCGTCTTTGGCATTCAGTTTTATTTTTCAAGCTTTTCAACTGGATGTTTTGTGGTTGTTCAGCTCCTGTGACACGCCCCCCCATTCTGTTCTTTCTACCACCACAGAGCCTGGCCGATGCCTGCTGCTTGCACTTAGGGTACAATGTCCTTAAGCCTTATCTCCTCTTCTGTAAAATGGTGGTATTACAGACTTCATAGAATATGAGAAATAAATGATACAATGTATTAATATTTAAATCTATATAAAGTTCCTAATGTATGTAAAGGACTTAATTCACTGCTTGGCTCATGGTGAAACGGAGCCAATCCATGTCTCTATGTATATTTATATCTATATACATACATGAGTATGTGCATTCAGCTATGGGTGTGTGCATATGTGCATGTGTAGACATATATGTATAATGGTTTTTTACTTCTTTTAGAAATGAAAGCATGAGTTTTATTTCCAAGTAAATGTGCCTCCTGGGATGCCCATGGGAATGCAGACACCATAATTCTCACCTGGGATAATGGCTTGACATGAAGCTGGAAGACCATAGTCAAAGAAGCCAGTGACTGTGTGCGATGCCTGTGCGCTGGTAGTAGGCTATTAACCAGTGACACTGCTGACTGGTGTTCCTTGTTGTGGCAAGTTTTAACCCTTGAAGAATGTGTTCCTAGGAGTGGCATCTGTTAATGACATTAACCTCATCAATGCTGCCTGTACTGCTCTTACTTTGTGATTATAATAAACATTTTATGGGGAAAAAAAAGAGGAGAGACGACTTCAGGAGAGGACAGTGTCACTAAAAGATGAGTGGTGATGCTTCTCGAGAGACCAACCCCACCTCTCTCTGTAGGTGGCACAGGAGCCCTAGTGTACCACCCTGGAGCCACATGTAGCCCTGTTCTCTTCCACCAACATGTTACTGCATCTTTATTCCATAAGCACTTGTATTTCAAATAAATAAATTCTCAGTTTATTTGCTTCATGTGTCTTCTAGATTAAAATGGTATGTGTGGCCATATCAAGCAAATGCCATTTTACTTATTCATTCATGTATTTATTTATTCATTTATTCATTCATTTATTTATTTATATTAATCATTCCATTCATTTGCATCACAAATGACATCCCACTTCCCGGTTATCTCCCACACACCAATCACACATCCCAGAATATCCCACTTCCTGGTCACCACTCCACCTAGCCCCATCCCATATCTGCCCTCCCCTTTCTCCTTTTTCCTATATGAGAGTGCTCCCCACCGACTCACACTCTCCCACCCCATCCCTCCTGCACCCCTTATACTAGGTTTTCAAAGCTCCCCGATACCAAGGGCCTCTCCTCCATTGCTGTCAGGTAAGACCACCTCTGCTACATATGTATCTGGAGCCATGGATCCCACCAGGTATACTCTTTGGTTGGTGGTCTTCTCTCTGGGAGAACTGGGTAGTCAGGCCAGCCTAAGTTATACGTCCAGTGGGGTTGCAATACCATCCTCTCCTTAAGTTTTTCTAGCTATTGTGCACCAGTGTCTCTGAGTTTTCTCTGATGCATTGGTCAGTTGCTGGCTGGAACTCCCAAGGAACTGCCACACTTTATTCTGTCAGACAGCACCTCTTGACCACGCAACAGTGTTGGGTTTGATATCTGTGTAATTCTATAATCCTGTGGGTATTTTCTTGATTACTGATTGAGAGGCCAGAGTCTCTCCCACTGTGGGAAGGGCCAGGCCTGTCCAGGTCATTCTGGAGCATAAAGAATGCAGGCAGAAACATCCACGAGGGCCAAGCCAGTAATCAGCATCTCTTCATAGCCTCTGCTTCAGCTCCTGCCTCCAGTTCCTGCCTCCACTTTGGGAAATGTTAGGCTGCGAGATCCAAACAAAATAGACTTTTTCCTATCCAGGTTGCTTTTAGTCATGCTGTTTCATCACAGAAACAGAAAGCAAGGTAAAACTAACACACACAACAGAAGATGGACTGATACAACCCATACAATCATTTTTTTTATTGGATATTTATTTACATTTCAGATGTGATCCCCTTTCGCTATTTCCCACCCACCCAGGAACCACCTATGCCATCCCCCCTCCTCTCGTTTCTATGAGGACTTGCCACACACTGCCCCCGACCACCTCCTCACCCTCGAATTCCAACAATCTGGGGCATCCAGCCTTCACTGGACCAAGGTCCTTCTCTCCCACCTATGCCTCACAAGGCCATCCTCCCCTACATATACATGGAACCATGGTACCCTCCCTATGTACTCCCAGGCTGGTGGTTTAGACACTGGGATATCTGGTTGGTTGGTATTGTTGCACTCCCCATAGGACCACAAACCCTATCAGCTCCTTCAGTCTTCTCTCTAACTCCTCCATTGGAAACCACTTGATCAACTCAATGGTTAGCTGTGAGCATCCACCTCTGTAGATATCAGGTGCTAGCAGATCTTTAAGTACACAGTTATATCAAGATTCTATCAGCATGAACTTCCTGACATCCACAGCAGTGTCTAACTTTGTTAACTGCACGTGGGATGGATACCCATGAGGAATATTCTTTGGACGACCCCTCCTTCAGTTTCTGTCCCATGCTTTATCTCCATATTTGCTCCCATAAGTATTTTGTTACTCCTTTTAAGAAGTACCAAAGCACCCACACATTGCTCTTCCTTCTTCATGAGTTTCATGTGGTCTGTGAGTTAAATCTTGGGTATTTCAACCTTCTGGGCTAATATCCACATATCAGTGAGTGAATGCCATGTGTGCTCTTTTCTGATTGTGTTACATCACTCAGGATGATATTTTCTAGTTCCATCCATTTGCCTAAGAATTTCTCAGATTCATTGTTTTGAATAGCTGAGTAATACTCCATTGTGTAAATGTACCACATTTTCTGTATTCATTCCTCTGTTGAAGGACATCTGGGTTCTTTCCAGCTTCTGGCTATTATAAATAAGGCTGTTATGAACATAGTGGAGCATATGTCCTTGTTATATGTTGGAGCATTTTCTGGGTATATGCACACGAGTGGTATAGCTGGGTCCTCAGGTAATGCTATGTTCAATTTTCTGAGGAACCACCAGACTGATTTTCAGAGTGGTTGTACCAGCTTGCAATCCCACCAACAGTGGAGGAGTGTTCTTATTTCTCCACATCTTTGCCAGAATCTGCTATCACCTGAGTTTTTATCTTAGCCATTCTGACTGGTGTGAGGTGGAATCTCAGGGATCTTTTGATTTGTATTTCCCTGATGAGTAAGGATCCTGAAAATTTCTTTAGGTACTTCTCAGCCATTCGAGTTTCCTCAGTTGAGAATTCATTGTTTAGCTCGGTACACCATTTTTAATAGGGTTACTTCGTTATCTGAAGTCTAATTTCTTGAGTTCTTTGTATATATTGGATATAAGCCCTCTATCAGGACTTTGGTGAAATTCAGAAAGAAACTTTGGTAGAAAGAACAGTGGACCTGCACTTCGGTTTGATTATGGAGCCCTGCCTTCTCTCTCTGGGCTTTCCAGAGATGCCTGGGCCATTATGCTCAGATCATTATCTTCTCTCAGTCTTTCAGGCGGGAAGACAGTGGTCTCCAAGGCTGGAGAGGGAGGAGACAAGGAAGGATTGTAGTGGGCGGGCTTGCTCGGGGTTGGCTTGATCAGGGCGAACTCTCTCAGGGCGAGGTTGCTGGAGGCAAACTTGCTCAAGAAGAGCCTGCTCAGTTCAGTCTCACTCAGGAAGTCAGAGGAGTAGGAGAGGAGGGGGAAAAGAAGGAAGAAGAAATGGAGGGACGGCATGCCGGAGAGGGTGCTTCTGGCCCTGAGGATGACACCATCCAGCAAGGTGGTGAAGGCAGCAATGATCCACAAGAACCTCAGGAAGAGGCAGCGATTCCTGAGGGTACCAGGAGTCAACAGGCTGGGAACAGTCTGGCTATCCAGCGGTACAGCCGCACCAGGTTCACCCAGTCTCAGCTGCATGATCTGGAGTGCCTTTTCCAAGAGACTCGCAACCCCAGCCCTCGAGCAAGGTAAGCAGATGGCCAGTGCTCAGCAGCTCATTTACTGCTGTCCTTTGGCTCTCACTGGGCCTAAGATTCCCTGTAGAAATAATGAGACCTGTTTCAGCTCATGTCGTGCATTTAGTACCTTCCACATGCAATTAAGACTTTCCTCCAGCAATTAGTACTGACTGCCTGCAATTAGAAACTGGGGTAAGGGTATGGGGGCTACAGGAACTTGAAACAAAAGTCTTTTATTGCCCTGGTCAAGATTAGGAAATTTAGACAATGATTGAGTTTCCAGAAGTAAGGCTGAGAAGTCTGAGGCATGGCTAGATAAGCAGGAAGGATTCCACTTCCAGTTAAAATTTTGCAAATACATTTCTTCCCTTATGCTCTTTTCAGTGATTTTTACATTTTAAGTACACTATAGAGGCACCTGTGTTCTCAGGGATACCCTTAAATTTGGTCTCTGAGAGGAAACTATTACCAAAGCCAGGACTAAGGTAACTGGTAAGAATAGTGACTATGTGTAAACATGTATGCGCACACAAGTGTGAACCCAAACATATGGAATAATAGAACATCTTCTTACACATATGATTTCTACCAAAGCCTAAATTTTGGAATGTTTTCCTTCTAGGAGGCATCTTGCACGATGTATGGGTGTGGACGAATGTGAAGTGCTGGTAAGTCTTCTGAAAAAATAATAAGCTTTTCAAAAGGGTGCTACAACAGGTGATGCTGCTGTCTAGAATTGTAGCAGATGAAAAGGACCCTGAGGTTGACTCCCAAGGCTGCTAGACCAGTACATAGCCAGGCTAGGTTCAAGAGAATACTAGGTCTCCATTTTTTCAGGCAGGAAATGCCATCTGGGCCAACAGAAAAGCTCAGAGGCTAAGGTGATCTGACTGTCCTTCACAGATGGAGTGTGTTCCTGAAGACCTTCTGATGGCTGTGCAGCCCAAATGCCTCACACAAGTGAACAGAGCATGCTCTTACCCACATTCAAATCTGTCACTCTGAATGTGCCTGAAAGTCTTCTCTCAGAATTCTCCTTGCTCTGATCTGTACATGTCAGAGACCTAGCTTATATCTAAAACCCATACTGAGACCAGGGACCTGAAACAGCCTATGACACACTTACCTGTGTTTTAGTGGGTGTGTATCTGCACTCTGACCACCATTACACTCAGCCCTAGCTTTTCCGCACCTAATGCCCACAAGGGGAAAGGCCTCTAGTCACAAATCTGGGAGGACAGATAGAAAACACCAAGAAGGAAGAGCTGTCCTTTGTCTGATAAAATGTTCATTCTGGGTCCTCAAAAATGACTAACACTGTGGATCCTCAGCAGACTGTCTCTTGACTTCCTATGGTTCTTGGGGGTGGGCTGGAGAATTTTTGTTATTTTTCCACAACAAGAAACAGAAACTACCCTTGAACTATATGTGGATCCTTTCCTGAAGAAATGTATAAAACACATCAAGGATTAAGAGAAGAGGTGATAGCTTGTGTCTGTTCTGTGGTGTAAAGACTGGATGTGGTGTTCCCTGTCTTAAGGGGCTTCTTGAAGGATGTATTTATTCTTTCACTGAGAATGAACCCTGTTTCTTCCAGCATACTGAATAATCAGAATACACCTGAGGAATGTCTTCAACCCCTCTTTGGGTTAACAGTGAACTATGGGGGCATTTAAAAGATTTATGATTCTTCTGGGGGAGTGGCTCAGTGCTAGAGCACATGGCTAGCACACCCATGTCCTTGGAATGGGTTCTGAATACCTTCCAAACTGTGAACAGAATGAAGTGGGCATGTAGTGCTTTAGGATGTGTGCTTTAGTGATGACACTGTTCAGTGTACTGAAGTATCTCTGTCTCCTGCTTATAGAATTGGTTTCGGATGAGGAGATCCCTTTACCAGAGAAGAAGGAGACTGCTCATGCTTCGTTATCTGTCACAGAATCCCCAGAGCAACTCTCCCTGAAGATTTTGGAGTAGCACTTGAGTGCCACCCCTGTCCTTGAGCCACCCATGATGGCCAGGACAACCATTACTTCTCTACAATTATTTCAGCAATAAAGAAGTGGATTCTAACTATATTGTCTTCATTGTCATTGAAGTTGGTAAAATATGGGTATAAATATTTGAAGGACAGTAGTCAATCCCAGACACGGCATTTAGGCAGAATAACAAGGAGGTCTTCATTGTAAATGGACATGGGCAAGTGGCAATCACTGCCAATGTGGGGACAAGTTATTGTTAGGACAGAGAGGGAAAATCACCTATGAGTAAAAGGAAAGTCTACTTGACATGGTGACTCCCACCAGCACTCCAATAACCACCCTAACCCCTATCCCCCTATCCTCAGACAGTTTTGAAAATATCCCAGAGGCTACTCCCAGGTTTGATGGGCAAGAGGAATGAGTACATTATGTGTGCTGGCCTTACTTTCTTAGAACCTTAAGAGCACTTGGAGAACCACACTGGCCAGAGTTACTGCTACTTAGAAGGGCAAGGAGAATTTGTACAATCATTTCAGCCGGAGGTTTCTGTCTGCCTTCTTCCATTAGGTCTTGGGGAGCATATGGTCCCCTCCTTGCCTGTTCAGCAGAGAACAGGACTGAAAGGTCTTCTGTTTGCATATATTCACTGGCATTGTTGAAATCTCAGTGCAAAGATTTGGTCCTTTGTGGGGTGGTGGGATTTTGCTTCTCAGCAGCTGTACCTATATAAACAAGGAGGAGCCCCCTAGCAATGTTGCAGAGCAGTCAGTCAGTGCAGAGAACTTGGAACACTCTCTCCTGCCATATGTGATTATCTTCCTCAATGGTCCCTGGAAAGAAGGGGTATGATGGCATTGCCTGGTTAGACCTGATTATTAGGCAGGAGGCTTAGGGACAAAGGAAACATGTCCTGAACCAAAAGGGACCTGCCCTCATCTGCTTTTCAGAAGCCTGTGCTTGAAAAAGCCTGGTCTTGCAGAAACCAGGCCTTCTAAATTCAGGTTTCAAAGAGCTTATGCAAAAGCCAGGATTTCAAAAGGCTCTGGGGAAATGCCTGCTCAAAATACTGGACAACACATCCTCCTAGATCCTGATTTCAATGTGGCCAGTGCACCTAAGATCCACCCACAATTCCCCAAAATAACGCTAAGACCCCAGTACCTCCCATTACATCAAAACTCACTCCACTGCCCTTAACCCACCCCACCTTTGGGACTTCACAAACACCCTCCTAGAAAGGTCAGTGAACTTACCATACAGCTGTTCCAATGAACCTGCCTTTTCACTGTGCATTGATTCCACTCATTTGATTCTTTAGGTCACAGAAGAAACCATTCAGTGTTTACCGGATACTCTGTAAATGACTGCATGTTGTCCAGTTGTGAGTCCCTCCACTCACACACACAGATGCCACATGAGGTCTAGCCTGAGCTGGTCAGAAGACATTATTTATTTTGTAATGTGTGAGGCTTGGATAAACTAGTCTGTCTTTGCACAGGGAAGGCTAGAAGAGGATCTGGAGGGAGTAATGAAGTCTGAACACAGCTCATGCCCTCAGGCTGCGAGAGCAACAAGGAGCCCAGTGCTTATCTCCTAGATCCATGGGGGTTGGAAAACTTGAGTACTGTTCTCAGTCTTGAAAAGGTGTGTGGGGGAACAGTGGTTTCCAGGGGCTTGAGGTGGTCTCCAGGAACATGGTATCCTGAAATGCTCCACCTTCTGTTTTCCATCTTCCACAGGGAGAACTCCTATTTTTACTAACCATGCTGACACCATTTTTCCCTACTGCTGCTGCTGCTGCTGCTGCTGCTGCTGCTGCTGCTGCCGCTGCGCTGCCCTGCCACTGCCACTGCCACTGCCACTGCCACCAGGGCTCCTGCTCCTAGCTGACTTCCTGATTTTATTTCACAACTACATTTCAACTAAGATAGCCACCAAGTTCTCATTGAGGGGATCAATCTTGGCAAATACAGAGAAAGAGAGGTGATTCACTAGGGAACCAGGGACACAGAGGAAGGATCCCTGGGCTCTTGGTTTCATGTTTCAGCAAAAGATTAATTGTATGAGTTCCATTTGAGCACCTGCCAACAAACTTCCAAGCAGAAGCTGTCATCTCCAGACTGCTTGACTTCCAGGCTCACCACATCTGGTGTCATCAGACATTTCACAGGGCCAAACAACATGCATTGAATCTAGTGGTGGCTTCAGATCCTCCACATGTAGTCCATGGTGTGGACTGGAGCTGTGCTCTTGAGACTCTCTATAGGGAGTCATGAGGAAATGTGAACAAATCTCTAGTAAGTTCAGAGGAATGATTGTGCTGTTTACTTCTTTTGTCGTAATGATCTCTCCTGTATCATGAAACATTTCACCTCGATTTGGAATGTCTTAGGTCTTCAGGAGTTGTCCTCCTTGATGGAATGTCTCCTCTTGGAGGAAACTGGACCACAAAACATGTGTATCCAGCCACAGAGCCAGCCCTGTTGAGAGAAATTCTAGGTGAACACATGCCTGAATCAGATTCTGACTGAACTTCCTAACATTTACATAAGGTATCCCTTTGCTGTACCTCAGAGTGCTGTGCAAGGGACCATTCTGAGAGTGTCTCTGAGAAGATGCCTTCATAAACCATGGGCAGAGCTTGTTGGGAAATCAGCTAAGGAGGGGTTCAAAAGGGTTCTCTGATTCTGATCAGAATGCCTAACCTGGGGATCCTGTCTTAGAAATAGAGCTTCCACTAACAATTCAGGAGGAGGAAAAAACTTTCTGATGTTTATTGAGGAAATTTTGTAAATATCCCTTCATCCAACTATCCAACATCCACACAGCACTTACTCCTGAAGGGAACATGACCTGTTTCCAGTGAGTTTCCTTGGGATCTTAGAGTCATGGAGGTCAAAGCCACCTATGGCAGGGGCTCTGATGTACCTATTTACTGCTGGGTTGGCCGTGCATTTGCAGAACTTTCCACACCCCACAGAGTGCTCAGAGCATATCTCCATGCAATGGTCACATCCCACCTTCTGGATCTTTCTCTGAAGCCATTTCAGCACAATGCTCTACCTCCCCCTTCAATAAAAGCTGGCCATTTATTTCCTCCAACACGAAACTGGCCTGCTTCATTCAGCCTGTGGCTGAAATTGTTTGACAAGGTTTCAATGTTCTAGGTATTGATTGGAGTTCATATTGATAGGTGGAGAGATCTGACCTCGAATATATTTACAATTCGTGTCAGCTGTCCTGCCATCAACAGCTCTGTACACGGCTAAGTGGACACTCCTATTAGCTGTTTTTGAAATCAGTTAACTGATCCTGAGCAGGTATGTCTGTGCACATCTGTGGTGTTTGGGGAATTAAATGCTGGGAGAGTCCCACACCAGGCCAGTGTACTGTAACAGTAATGATTGGACAAGTAGTGTTCAGGTTAGCCTCGGATACATGAAAGACTGTCACAAACTAAAAATAAAGACACAAAGCAAAGGAAAACCTTGCATTTACTGTCTCTGGTCCTGTTAATCCCCTCACCATGATCCCCAGAATCCTGGAACACAATCGATCAGAGGAGTCACTCTTCCACCAGGACTACACACAGCTTCTTCTGTTTGTTCCCTTTAACGTGTCTACAGTGCCTTCTCTACACAGGAATTGTTTCAATATACCTTCACCATAACATGTTTATCTACATTACTACACCAAGAGGGCATCTACCCGTGAGCTACTGCATCTGCAGACGTGAGAAGTACTATACTGGTTACTGTGAAAGGTGTCTGATGGGGACTCATTACCAGCAATCTAGAGTGTGTTACCTTTAACAAGATCTGCTTTTGGTTACTTACAGTATCAAATTGGACAAAACACTGAGAGAAAAACAGGTACAAGATGTCACTGCTGAATGCGTAGGTCTGTGATTTCCCTGTACTTTCAGAATCCTTGAAGACTCTTGCAGCAGAGAAATTCAAAGCTGATCAAGTACACTCAACATCTAATGCCACATACAGGAACCATAATCTGGAATCCACCATCATGAGAAATTTCCCAGTAGTTCATCCAGGGCTCAATCCTCCTGTGATCTTTTGACCTCTTCCCCCCAATCCATGCTAAAGTCAGCTGGCAAGGTCCACTGTAAAGGTCCCATCTGGTGTCCAAGAGCAGTTGCCAGGACTGCCTGGTGGACCTGAGCAGGTGTCTTAAAAGCATAATTCAGTGCCCATGTGCAGTCTGCCTCCACCTCCTCTGTAATTCCCACCATGCACTACCCCCGGGCTCACTTCAGAGGCCCACCCACTGGGAAAGGAAGCATACAGAGGGCCAATAGCAGGCTTGAATGAGGAGGACCAGAGCCTGTAAGTTCCCAACTTCCTGAAGGCCCCCAGGAAGGTCCACTGCCAAAAACACTAGCAAAGGGCAGGCCTCTAGGCTTCTGAAGAGCAGCAGTCATGGATCCCCAACACTTTGACTACTTTGAAGACTATTACTATTATCTGGAGGATTGTGAGGGGGATAGAGGCCCCCACACAGAACAGGGGGCAGCAGCATCTCCCAGTGGCATTGCCTGTGATGACCATCAAAGCAAGGAAGACAGTCAGAACCAACAGGGAAAACTGAACAATAACCAGGTCCCTGAGAACAACCTCAATTTTGAAAGTGAACAGAGGAACCAGGAGCCCATGGAGCCTGAGGAGAAGAAGCCAGCCTTTCTGCTGACTGTGGTTCCCATACTGCCAGGGCAGGAGGCACCAGATCCACTTCTGATTCCCACAATGGCAGGTGCAGGAGATGAGGTCCATGTTCCAAGAAACTCAGTACCCGGATGTGCTCACAAGGTATGCTGTCATATCCCTACTTTTCTTATAAATCAAGAAATTCCTATGTTCAAACACTTCATAAGAGGTTCATTATAGAATACCGCTCCTCTCTCCACTTATGAAATTCTCTGTTACAATTGTCTGTGTGGGCTCACTTACGTTGTTACAGATTGTCTTGACCAACCAGGTATAGCACAACACTTTAAACACTGTGAGCATGTGGAGCCCTTTGTTGAAGGAGCATGGATTGTCACCCATCTGAGTGTCCCTGTGGAGCTGGTCAGGAGGAGGTGCACACACCAGGCCCATCCTCTGATCTTCCTCATGATGTGGACTTCTGATCTTTGTGGCTTTCTCTACACAGAGCGGAGCTTGCCAGAAACATGAATGTGCCTGAAGCCAAGGTACAGGTCAGTAGATCTGAGAAAGCAATGTGAGGTGCGGTCCATCTATATCATGCTGCTGGTCATGGGCTGAGTTGTCCTGGGTGTTGACCAGTGTGTGTGCTTGCTCTCTTCCTTTGATGGACATCACTGGATTCATGATCCGAAGTCAGAGTTACTACTACACTACAGCTATGCTATTTTTCAGTTATGGAGGGTACCTGATTTCCTGGAGGAAAGAGAAGAGCAAAGCAACAATACTGTGTTTACACTCTGTGTGTGAATCCAAGGTATTTATACAGCATTGACTCTGTAATTGCATACATGTAGAACCCGTGTCTGTGCATGCATATATGCTTAGCCTGTAATTCATGTTAAATTCCTCCTGCACTGTTGTCCTTTACAGAGAACTTCCGTGGATTCATGGTGAAGCCAAGTATGCTCTTGTAGACATTAGGTTTGATGGAGGATGAGACAGGGCCATTAAGCCTTCAGCTGCATTAAGTTACTAAAACTCAGTATGTCCCACACTCTTAACTAAATAAGAATAATCAGTAATAACTGGGGCAAGTGAAGGATTTGCCCATAGAGCCATCCCCAAATGTGACTGATGTGAGGTAAGGCCAGACTGACCTGGAATAGAGATTAGCAGCCCAGGTGGTAGTGGCTCCTCCTCCTTTGTGAGTTTGCATGAGAGCAGCACTGCAGTTTAACTTGGATGACTGATTTTAGTTCAGATGTTGTCTCCACCTGACCACATGGCCGAAACTGTCCCTACAAAAAGAGAAGAGGGCACGAATAAATGACCTCTGATGTGTTTATGAAAAGATACAGGGGAGAGATGATCTATAGTGGTGTATACAAGTATGTAGAAAGAAATGTCTCAGCCAGCCCATGCCAAGGCATCACTTCTCCTTGACTGACGCATCACACAATGGTATAGTATAGAATAGAGTTTATTCAGAGCATAGTGATGGGAATCAAGAAGGTAGTTGAGGCACAGAAAGGCAGAGAGAGTAGAGAAGCAGAAGAGGCCAGCCTAGAGCACATGGAGAGAGAGGGTGGAAGAAAGTGGGCAGTGAGGGGGGAAATGGTGAGGAGCAAGTAGGCAAAAGAACAAGAGAACAGGAGAGCAGGAGAGGGAGGAGGGGGCAAGCAGCCCCTTTCATAGTGAGTCAGGCCTACATGGCTGTTGCCAGGTACCTGTGGGAATGAGCACACCTGAATGTTGCCAGACAACTGTGGGGTAGAGTTTAGACAGAACACTAACACCCTTGAAAACTTGTCTAAGGTATGAAACAATAAGATCCAGCACTGTTGAATTTATGAGAGGCCCAACACCATGGGGAATGTGGTACCAGTAAAAGTACACTTTGGAATCCCATTAAATGTTCGTGTGTCCTGCTAAGTCTGCTCTAGAATTGAGTACATAACTGCTGCTGTCCATGTGTGGTTTCCAAGTGGGAGACTGCTGTGACTTTGTAAACTAGTGATAGCTGCTGCGGTTTTCAGGCTTGTGTGTAGAAGGCATGGTTACATAGAGTGCAGTCATGTTCTCCAACACTGAATGCACCCTGATGCCACAGCCCAAGGAGTGTGATCATCTTGACATACCTTCTGCTATGTGGTTTGAATGCCAGAGACTGATAGAGCATGTGTCCTTTCTAGCAAAGCACTCAGCATGCTGAGACATTCCATGTTGTCCTCTGCTTTCAGATGTGGTTTAACAATAGGAGAGCCAAACAGAGGGCCATGGAGAAGAAAGCAATGCTCAGGTGCACACCAGCTGGGATCCAGGACCACATTTGCATTATGGACCCAGAAGAGCCCTAGGGTACCAAACCTCCAGGAGCCACAAGGAGATGGGCTGTGTGGAGTCACAGGCTTGCTATTCATGAGGGAAAGTCACTGTTTCTCTGTTAGCAACACAGTAACAATAAAGATGAAATTTTCACTGTATTTCTTTCTGATTGTAGAAGGTAGCTGCAAACTGTTCCCTAAGTAAGATGCAAACAGATTGGTAAACAGGTCTTTTGCTGGAAACAGCAATCCACTGTCACTCTCAGTGAGCCCTGCACATCACATTATTTACATGCTTTCACTTTATTTGCAGGGCATGCGCTTAGCATCTCCCATTTGTGTTGACCACACCCCAGTTCTGACCATGTGGGAACAGAAACATGTTCAAGGAAGGCCTCCATTGTCCCCATAGGCTGTGGGTGTGTCTTCAGTCAGTACTGCCTCCTTCCATGCTGATGTGTTCAGTACAACCCTTGGTCTGCACATTCCTCAAGGCCAGTCACGGGATTCAGGGAGGCAGGCAAGTGAACATTCACTTTGCATGCACTCTGCCTGCTCCCCAACCCCTTTCAGTGCAGCACACTTGACACCAAGAGCCACTGTAGAAAGAGGACCTGCAACCTCAAAAGGAATATGAAATTTTATCCCTTGCAGCCTCTAGGGAGGCTTGAGCTTCTCTCTTGCCTCCCAGCCCTGGAGCACGCATGAAGCTTACTTTAGATTTCTCTTTAAGTATTTGGTTTCAGAAATAGACCAAACTCTGTTGTGCACTTTCCAATTCCAGAAAGCCAGCACCCATAGCAGTATTGGCTGCCTTACCAAGGAGAACAACTAAATTCATTTTAATCCAGAGGATTAAATTGTGGGATACTCACAAATTCTCACTGCATAAGGCCTGGCACTTTCATCCTTCTTTGACCAAATAATCAAATAGACCAAGTTATTTTGTTTTTATTTACTTTTGCAGTCTCTTAAGTAATTTCTTATATAATTGGACAAGACCCACAAAATGCAGTGAATACCCACTGTATTACACTCATGTGCTCACCTGTCTTCTGGCTCTAGATGACACCCATGTACCTTCCCTTGTCTTACAGTCACAGATGAGCAGACAGTAGCCCCAGCCACCGCACTTGTTCCTTCCCTTGATCTGGCTTAATTCCCATCCTGGAAATACAGGCTGCACCCAGTCACTTAACTGTATTAACCCTTGTCACTTTTTCTATATCAGTGGATTAATTCCAAGTGAAGATACAGGGGGCCTCCAGCAGTTTGGGAGGTTGGAGGAGGCAGTCAGTACAAGACTCCAACCTGTGTACAATGACACAACACCCAATGAATAGTGGGAACACTGAGTATCAGTTACTAACAATTACTAAAGATGCAGGCTGCAAGGGATAGAATCTCTTATTCCTTTTGAGGCAGCAGGTCCTCTGTCCACAGTGGCTCTTGGTGTCATGTGTGGTTACTAAACCCAAGTGCATTGAACAGTAAATGAATGGGATGAGTTACGCAGTCACATCTTTAACGATAAAATGATCTCCTACTGAATTTGAGCAGCAGAAATCGTTGTTTGCCATGTTGGAACAGAAGAATGATAACATACCACTCCTTTCCAGAAAAATTATTGATCTGTAAAAATTTAAGAATTTTGATGAGAAGTATGGAAGGTTTTTTTTTTAAAGATTTCTCATTTTTATTTTACGTGTATATATTTGCCTGCATATATGTCTGCGTAGTATGCATATGCATTGCCTCTGTAAACCATAATAGGGAATCAGATCCTCTGAAAGGAGAGTTATAGACCACTGTTAGCCACCATGAGTTTTGAGAATCAAAACCCCAGTCCTCCAGAAGAGCCACCAGTTTCCTTAGCCACCGAGCTGTCTCTCCAGCTGCCTGTACTATGAAAATTAAGGTTCCACTCCAACTATCTCTTGTGTTCCAGAAGATAGCATCTGTTATACAGGTTTATTTGTGCTAGTGCTTGGTGGATTTAATTTATACAAACAAAATTAAAGGACTCCAGGGCACACAAGATGATTGAGTTGAAGAAAGTACTTGCTGCCAAGCCTGAGGACTTGAGTTCTATCTCCAGGATCCACATAGTGGAAGAAGAGAACCATCTCCTGCAACTTGTCCTCTGACTGACACATGCATGCACTGCACTCAAGCATACACACACACACACACACACACACACACACACACACACACACACGTCTATAATTTAGAGGCTATCTGGTCTACATAGTGAGTTCCAGTCTGGTCACGGCTACATAGTTGTTGCAGGAATTTTCCTGCCACATTGTATTTGCAGTGGAGCTCAGTTATTGGGTAATAGAAGAGGTAGGCAGAACCAGGAGTTGGGAGGAAGAAAGAGGAGAGAGAGAGGAGGAGGAGGAGAAACAAGATAGAAGCCTACGTTCACGTCTCTAGCAGTCTCGGATAGTTATTCATATCAAAAGGTTAGATATTGGGTCTACAATTCTGATTGCGTGGGCATCTTGTGTATTGAATATTTGCTGATATATAAATCCATTGGATAATCTTTAAGCATTAAGAGTCTTCATTCTACTGAGTACCATGAGCATGGCGGATATTGTCTGGGGTTTAGCCAACCAAGCATTATGAGGGTGGCAGAATTGAACCAAGAAATAGAGTCCACGGAGTTGAGTGGTGGAGGCAACAGCCATGCTAATGTCTCATGGGTCTAGGGCTGGTGCTCCTGGTGCCTCTGATCACCATTAGAGTGGGAACATGGCAGCCAGGCCAGGGAGCTAGCCAAACTGTGCTGCAGCTTGCTAAAATTCTCCCACTACACATAATGAGGTCCTGGTCAAAGATCAACACACGCTCTCCCCCACCCCTTACCCTCTCTCCTCTCTCAATTAAAATATCAAATAAAATATTTAATGCTGAAATATAAACCTAAAGATGAAAACTGAAGTACTTGAACTCAAAAAGAGGAAGGAGGTGCTGTTGGTGGATTTAACCACTTCTAAACCACTTCAGAAAAAATGCACTGACTGCTGTTGCCAAAGAAATGTCTAAACTCCAACCTCAGAAAGAGGAAAATCTTTTCTTAATTATTTTAAAGAATTTGCAGTGGACACAATCAATTTCTTCAGATACATTCCTGGCCAGTCTCTCTCTTCATAAGAATCTATCCCTGGATATCCTGCCAAAGAAAGAAAGGGAATTGCGGTGCTTGTAGCTTTCCCAGTCCACAATGAAGCCTTATGTAAGAGAAGCAGGCACACCTCCTGATCTCCCAGGTTTCCTGCTGAATCAAGGCTTCAAAAAAAAGTTGAAGAAAAGAATGAAACTGCTAAAAAGTTGGACCAAATATTCAGATTTTGTGGTGATTCTAACCTGGAAAGTTTCTTAAGTGATGAGCCTAGTTTGCTTCCTGGTACTGTAATAAAACAGACCAAAAGCCATTTGGAGTAGAAAAGGTAACCCACTTGGCTGGTGGGTTACAGTCCATCATCAGGGGAAGCCAAGGCAGGAACCTGGAGGCAGGAGCTAATGCACATGGAAGGGTGCTGATTACTGGATTGTTCCTCATGGCTTGCTCAGATTGCTTTCTTATAGAACCTAGGACCACAAGCCTAAGGATGGCACCACCCACAATGGAGTTGGCCCTCTGCCCTCACATGAATTGATAATTAAGAAAATGCCCCACTGACATGCTCTCAGGCCAATTTTATTGCACTCCTCAACTGTGGTGTCTTCTTTCCAAGTGACTTTTTGTATTTCTTTTCTTTTACTTTTTTGTTTTTATTTTGTTTGTTTTGTTTTGTTTTGGGGACAAAGTTTCTCTGTGTATCCCTGACTGTCCTGGAACTCACCCTGCAAACCAAGCTAGCCTCAAATTCACCCACATGTCTTTGCCTCCAAAGTGCTAGAATTAAAGGCATGTGTCAATAATGCCTGGCTTAAAATAAATTTTTTTAAAAATGGCTAGTGGGGCTAGGAAGATGGTTTAGTAGTTAAGAGTGCTTGCTGGTCTTTCAGGAGATCCAAATTTGGTTTCCAAAACCCATGTCAGGTAGCTCCTCAGGCACCTGCAGGCAGAGGTGACAGAGGTTAGTGTTGAGTCTTGGATAGTGCACTGGTGGCTCAAAATGATACCAGGATGGATTACTGGGGATAAATCAAATTACGAGACATTATTAATACCATGGAGAGACATACAGAGAACAACATGGTAGAGTTCTGAGGAGAGTTCAGCACCAGATTTAGAGTCAGAGAGCAACACATGTAGTTCTCTGAAGAGAATGAGCAAAGCCCCTTTTCCAGAAAAGGGAATGTGTACTTATACTACTTGAGAATAGGAAGGGTACATAGCCAGAGCCTGCAATGAGGCTCCCTGATTCCCAGGCAGGAGGTACACATGAGGAGGCAGGATGTACACCTCTTTGATACTGACTCACTTTCTATATGAGGTGCCTTGATACCTGTCAGTCAGCTAGTTGGGGACTCACAGACAATGTCCCAGTACAGAACCTGTCAGTATCTGAAGGAGAAGGCCTAAGCAGAGGCTATATTATAGCATTACATGCTTACATTAGTGTAAAATTGGAAAATTTGCTAAAAGCTCAAAACAAACAAAACAAAAAAGCATGAGCAAACTAAAAGAACAAATTTGGACAATTTCCACTGACAAGAAAAGGGCAATTGTGACCATGCGAAAAGGTATTTTTGCCGTTAATTTGTAGGAAGCTATTAGTAAAAACTACGTTTTGTGTGACTTAAAGAATAGGGAGTAACTCTCAAGTTTAGCTGTGTGCTCAATTGGAATCTGAAGAGTCTCATTTACTCAGTCAGTAGTAACTGATTTCTAGGATTTAGGTTACAATGCAAGTTATTTTAGTCCATAACAGTGTTTCTCAACCTCCCTAATGCTGCGACCCTTTGATACAGCTCCTCATGTTGTGGTGACCCCCAACCATAACAGTATTTCATTGCTATTTCATAACTGTAAGTTTGCTACTGTTAAGAATCGTAATGTAAATATCTGTATTTTCCAAAGCTCTTAGATGACCCCTGCTAAAGCATCATAACCTATACACAGATTCAGAACCACTTGTTCATTGAAAGAACATTCCCGATCAGAGCTGTTTTAGTAAAAAGGAAAGAGAGTAAGCTAGAAACCATGTCAGATAATGCCATTAGCTCTGCTTCTCAGTGCCCTCCCATGAGTGCAGTGATTGAAGGCCCTGCAGATCAGATAAATTTGTTTCTGGATCAGTAGAGGAACATAGCCCCCCACCCAAAGTCTGCATCCTAACACCACAAGCCATGATCACCACCACACCTAACTCAGGATGCAAGTTAAGACTTCTGTTTTCCTGGGCATTGAAGCCTGTGGGGGAACCAAGAAACTAAAGGTTGCTGAGCTGCTTTGTCTGTTTACCTAGCAAAAGAGATCTAGATGGCCTGAGCATGGCAAGCAGGACTCAGCAAGGCCTTGCCCTTCCTCCATTCTCTCTGCCTTGATTAAAAACTGTTAGACTGCATTCCTAAAGCTTTCAAGGTCCATTCCCTTATTTTGCCATTTCCTCCTCTTGGCGTTCACCATTCAAGGTCCAGCTATCAAAGTATTAAAGTACAGCAATAAAAAAGCCCCCCTTTGGCTGCCCTAATTAACATGCCCAATGAAAACAGACCAACTCATCCTAACACAGGGGTGGATGGGTGAGGTTTCCACTTTTACCTTTACAAACAGTCATTTGCCTATGGGCCATGTCTGTCTTCTCTCTATCCAGAAGCAGTCCTTTGTCTCTCCCGGGCAAATATTCCTTCCTACTCTCTCTTGCTCCCTTCCCCCTTGTCCTTCATACTCTATATCCTACCTTTGTCTCTTATTTTCTGCCTAAAGTTCCTCTGGGACAAATAAATCTCCTTTGTGTTAATAACTTGGACTTGGGGTGTCTCATGCTAACTTTGAGGTCCTTTCGAGTATTCCCTAGCTGGAGTTCAGAAAGCAGAGTGACCCACATGTCATCCATAAGAATAAAAACAATGTTCTCTACTCGCAACCCTTTGAACACAAATATCTCCAGAAGGCTTTCCAAATAACTCTCTGTACTCTGTTTTGTAAACATCTTAGAGCTATGTTAAGAAATAAGTTTTGGAAAGGGGACCTAATGTCAGTCCATGTCACATTTAGCTCCACTGTGGCACTGAAAGTTCATTAACATTAATGAACTTTGACCCTTGCTACCTTCAAATCTCCCCAAATATACACCACAATTCAAACTTTTAAGAATCTACATTTATAGAAGAAAAAGACTCTGAATAGTAGTAATATTGAGAGTAAGAGGCCTCAAACAGGAACATTATTCCTTTGACACAAAAAATTTCAGTTTAAGAATGTATCAAAGGAAGATACAGGGAAAAAAACCTCATTAATTGGGATAGTGACAGGGTAGGGGAACTTAACAGATTTACTTTTGGCCATTTGATAACTTACAGGAGTGAAGTGGAAACTGAAGGGTTTTTTGGAAAGTCAGTAGTGTTGGATGGTGTTTTGCTGGGACAAACACATGAAAAAAATGTTTTGCTAAAGAGGACACGGGTGAATGACTAAGGCAGACTCATGAAGGAATGTTTCGCTGAAGCAGACACAGGAGAAAGGATGTTCTGCTAAAACGAGCACATGAAAAAACAGGTGATGAGGAATTATTTGCTAATACAAGCATGAGCATGTATTGGTCTGCCTTCCATTCTTAGTGGAACTGCATTTGTAAGGGACTCCATAGAGAAAAATTCACCAAAAAAGTTCTGGTGGTGTGCTGCAGTTTCTTGCCACTTCCGTGGACTCGGGCTGATTGTCAAAGTCATGTCAGCTGAGACAAACTTACGTGGAGCTTTGTCAAGACTCATGTGCTGAAGTAAGACACATGAAGGACACGTGACATTTGGAGAGGAAGTATAATAGGACTGAACAGATGGTGATGGACGCTGAGTTTGGCTTGATGATAGAGTTAGCTGTTCAATGCTTATTGGTCTCACGTCTTTCCTGATCTTCACTTCACTGAGAAAGGCACAACCAAAAACTTCTCCTGCTGTTCCTTTTGGCCCTGGTTCCTCCTCCTGCTGCCTTGTGTGGAGGCTGAGGCCTTGCTGTGTCTATTAGGTAGTGCCACCACTACTGATCTGTATTTGCTAACCCACCTCTACTGAACTGGACTGATGGTGAGTGTGTCCGTGAAGTGTTTATGGGTGGATCGAGCTGCCTCTAATGACCTGTGAACTGAACTGCCAATTTCCTGACAACACAGATGCTCCAAAGAACCTTTCTAAACAACTCCACTTCAACCCTTCTGATCTGTGTCTCTGACCGGAGCAGTCCTAGGATGCCAGCTCTGCACCCAATCCCCCAAAACCCAGAGGAGGCTGGACTCTGAGGAGCTCTAACACACCCAGAATTGTAGATGAGTAGGCTGAGACATCCCCCCCCCCAAACAGGGAGTACTTGGGACCCACAGGAACCGAGAAATTCCCTCAAGGCCAGTGACACGAGACCCTTCCAGTCTGTGCCTGTGGCTGAAGCAGTACTAGGGTGTCAGCTCTGCATCCAATGCCCTCAAACCTAGAGGAGGCTGGACTCCCAGGAGCTCTAACACACCAAGGAACATAGGATAATAGGATCACATGATCTCAGGAGCTTGGGCACACCAGGATTTCAGGATCCCAGAAGCAGCCTGACTTTCAGGAGCTATTACAACCAGGATCTCAGGACCATAGGATCATAGAGAAAGCTAGACTTTGAGGAATTATGACACAACCAAGATAACAGGACAGACAGGCTCCAGTCAGAGACAGTGTGTGCAGGTAGCACTAGAGATAACCAGTTGGTGAAAAGGAAAGCACAAGAACATAAGCAACAGAAACCAAGGTCACTTAACATCATCAGAACCTAGTTCTTCCACCATAGCAAGTCCTGAATACTCCCATGACACCAGAAAAACAAGATTCAGATTTAAAATTACTTATCAGAATGATGATAGAAGACTTTAAGAAGGACATAAATAACTCCCTCAAAGAAATACAAGAGAATACATGTAAACAGGTAGAAGCCCTTACAGAGGAAACACAAAAGTCCCTTAATGAATTACAAGAAAACACAACCAAACAGGTGAAGGAATTGAACAAAACCATTCAGGACATAAAAAATGGAAATAGAAACAATAAAGAAGTCACAAAGGGAGACTACCCAGGAGATAGAAAACCTAGGAAAGAGATCAGGAGTCATGGATCATCATCAGCATCACCAACAAAACACAAGAGATAGAAGAGAAAATCTCAGGTGCAGAAGATACCATGGAAAACATTGACACAACTGTCAAAGAAATTACAGAATACAAAAAAACTCCTAACACAAACCATCCAGGAAATCCAGGACACAATGAGAAGACCAAACCTAAGGATAATAGGTATAGAAGAGAGTGAAGATTCCCAACTTAAAGGGCCAGTAAATATCTTCAACAAAATTAAAGAAGAAAACTTTACTAACCTAAAGAAAGTGATGCCTATGAACATACAAGAAGCCTACAGAACTCCACATAAACTAGACCAGAAAAGAAACTCCTCCTGTCACATAATAATCAAAACACCAAATGCACAAGACATCTTAAGAAAGAATATTAAAAGCAGTAAGGGAAAAAGGACAAGCAATGTATAAAGGCAGACCTATCAGAATTACACCAGACTTCTCACCAGAGACTATAAAAGCCAGAAGATTTTGGACAGATGTCATACAGACCCTAAGAGAACACAAATGCCAGCCCAGGTTACTATATTCAGCAAAGCTCTCAATTACCATAGATGGAGAAACCAAGATATTCCATGACAAAACCAATTTACACAATATCTTTCCACAAATCTAGCCATACAAAGGATAATAGAGGGAAAACACCAACACAAGGAGGGAAATTATACCCTAGAAAAAACAAGAAAGTAATCTTCTTCCAACAAACCCAAAGGAAGATAGCCAAACAAACATAACTCCACCCCTAATAACAAAAGTAACAGGAAGCAACAATCACTTTTCCTTAATATATGTTAACAATGGACTCAATTTCCCAATAAAAAAACATAGACTAACAGACTAGATACATAAACAGAACCCAACATTTTGCTGCATACAGAATACGCACTTCAGTGACAAAGAGAGATACTATCTCAGAATAAAAGGCTGGGAAACAATTTTCCAAGCAAATGGCCCAAAGAAACAAGGTTGAGTGGCCATTCTAATATCCGAATAAAATCGACTTTCAACCAAAAGTGATCAAGAAAGATAATAATGGACACATCATACTCATCAAAGGAAAACTCAACCAAGATAAAATCTCAATTCTGAACATCTATGCTCCAAATGCAAGGGCACCCACATTCAAAAAAAAAAAAACCTTTACTAAAGCTCAAAGTACACATTATACCTCACACAATAATAGTGGGAGAATTCAACACCCAACTCTCATCAATGGACAGTTCATGGAAACAGAAACTAAACAAAGACACAGTGAAAAATAAGAAAAGTTATAAACCAAATGGATTTAACAGATATTTATAGAACATTTCATCCAAAAAAAAAAAAGAATATACCTTCTTCTCAGCACCTCATGGTATCTTCTCCAAATTTGACCATATAATTGGTCACAAAACAGGCCTCAACAGATACAAGAAAATTGAAATAATTCCATGCATCCTATCAGATCACCATGGACTAAGGCTATTCTTCAATAACGATAAAATCAATAGAAAGTCCAGATACACATGGAAACTTAGCAATGCTCTACTCAATGATGACTTGGTCAGGGAAGAAATAAAGAAAGAAATTAAAGACCTTTTAGAATTTAATGAAAATGAGGACACATCATACCAAAACTTGTGGGACACAATGAAAGCAGTGCTAAGAGGAAAACTCATAGCTCTAAGTACCTACAAAAAGAAACTGGAGAGAGCATACACAAACAACTTGACAGTACATGTGAAAGCTCTAGAACAAAAAGAAGTGAATGCAACCAAGAGGAGTAGACAGCAGGAAATGATCAAACTCAGGGCTGAAATCAACCAAGTAAAAACAGAAAGAACTATACAAAGTATCAACAAAACCATGAGCTGGTTCTTTGAGAAAATCAACAAGACAGACAAACCCTTAGCCAAACTAACCAAGAGGGCACAGAGACAGTATCCAAATTGATAAAATCAGAACTGAAAACGGAGACATAACAACTGAAATTGAGAAAATTTTTTAAAAATCATCAGATCCTATTACAAAAGCCTATACTCAACAAAACTGGAAAATCTAGATGAAATGGACAATTTCTTAGACAGATACCAGGCACCAACGTTACATCAGAATCAGACAAACCATCTAAATAGTCCTATAATCCCTAAAGAAATACCAGCAGTCATTAAATGTCTCCCTACCAAAAAAAAAAAAAAAGCCCAGGAACAGATGGTTTTAGTGCAGAATTCTATGAGACTTTCCAAAAAGACCTAATACAAATTCTCTATAAACTATTCCAAAGAATAGAAACAGAAGGAACACTACCCAATTCGTTCTATGAAGCTACAATTACGCTCATACCTAGACCACACAAAGATCCAACAAAGAAAGAGAACTTCAGACAAATCTCCCTTATGAATATTGATGAAAAATACTCAATAAAATTCTCACAAACTGAATCCAAGAACATATCAAAGCAATCATTCACCATGATCAAGTAGACTTTATCCCAGGAATACAGGGATGATTCAATATTCAGAAATCCATCAACATAATCCACTATATAAACAGACTCAAAAAAAACACATGGTCATCTCACTAGATGCTGACAAAGCATTTGACAAAATTCAACACCCCTTCATGGTAAAAGTCTTGGAAAGATCAGGAATTCAAGGCCCATTCCTAAACATCGTAAATGCAATATACAGCAAACCAGTAGCCAACATTAAACTAAATGGAGAGAAACTTGAAGCAATCCCACTGAGATCAGGGACTAGACAAGGCTGCCCACTCTCACCCTACCTACTCAATATAGTACTGGAAGTCCTAGCTAGAGTGATTAGACAACAAAAGGAAGTTAAAGGGAAACAAATAGGAAAGGAAGAGGTCAAAATTCCACTATTTGCAGATGATATGATAGTATACTTAAGTGACCCCAAAACTTCCACCAGAGAACTCCTAAACCTGATAAACAACTTCAGCAAAGTGGCTGGATATAAAATTAATTCAAATAAATCAGTAGCTTTCATCTACTTAAAGAATAAGCAGGCTGAGAAAGAAATTAGGGAAATGACACCCTTCACAATAGCCACAAATAATATAAAATACCTTGGTGTGAATTTAACCAAGCAAGTGAAAGATCTGTATGACAAGAATTTCAAGTCTCTGAAGAAAGAAATCAAAGTACTCAGAAGATGGAAAGATCTCCCATGCTCCTGGATTGGCAAGATTAATATAGTAAAAAATAGCCAACTTGCTGAAAGCAATCTACAGATTCAATGCAATCCCCATCAAAATTCCAACTCAAATTTTCACAGAAATACAAAGAGAAATGCTCAAATTTATTTGGAATAACAAAAAACCCAGGATAGAGAAAACTATTCTCAATAATAAAAGAACATCTGGGGAAATCACCATCCCTGACCTCAAACTGTACTACAGAGCAATAGTGATTTAAAAAAAAAAAAACAACTGCATATTATTGGCACAGAGACAGGCAGGAAGATCAGTGGAATAGAATTGAAGATCCAGAAATTAACTCACACACTTATGGTCACTAGATCTTTGATAAAGGAGCTAAAACCCATTTGGTGGAAAAAAGACAGCATTTTCAACAAATGGTGCTGATTTAACTGGAGGTTGAAGAATGCAAACTGATCCATTCTTATCTTCTTGTACAAAACTCATGTCCACATGGATCACAGACCTCCACATAAAACCAGACAGACTGAAACTAATAGAAGAGAAGGTGGGGAAGAGCCTCAAACACATGGGCACAGGGGGAAAGTTCCTGAACAGGACACCAATGGCTTATGCTCTAAAATCAAGAATTGACAAATAGGACCTCATAAAATTGCCAAGGTTCTGTAAGGCAAAGGGCATTCTCAATAGGACAAAAAGGCAACCAACAGATTGGGAAAAGATCTTTACCAATCCTACATCTGACAGAGGGCTAATATCCAAAATAGACAAAGAACTCAAGAAATTAGACTCCAGACAATTAAAAATGGGGTACAGGACTAAACAAAGAATTTTCAACTGAGGAATATCAAATGGCCTAGAAGCACCTAAAGAAATGTTCAATGTCTTTAGCCATCGGGGAAATGCAAATCAAAACAACCCTGAGATTCCACCTCACACCAGTCAGAACGGTTAAAAACTCAGATGACAGCAGATGCTGGCAAGGATTTGGAAAAAGAGGAACACTCCTTCATTGTTGGTGAGATTGTAAGGTGGTACAACCACTCTGAATATAAGTCTGGCAGTCTTCAGAAAATTGAACATAGCATTACCTGAGGACCTAGTTATATCACTCCTGGGCATATACCCAAAGTATGCTCCAACATATAACAAGGACACATGCTCCACTATGTTCATAGCAGCCTGATTTATAATAGCCAGAAGCTGGAAACAACCCAGATGTCCTTCCACAGAGGAATGGGTACAAAAAATGTGGTACATTTACATAATGGAGTACTACTCAGCTATTAAAAACAATGAATTCAAGAAATTCTTAGGCAAATGGATGTAACTAGAAAATATCATCCTGAGTGAGGTAACCCAATCACAAAAGAACACACATGGTATGCATTCACTGATACGTGGATATTAGTCCAAAATATCACAATACTCAAGACATAACTCACAGAGTACATGAAGCCCAAGAAAAAGAAAGACCAAAGTGTGGGCGTTTTGGTCCTTCTTAGAAGAAGTGACAAAATACTCACAGGAGCAAATACAAGACAATGTGTGAGGCAGACTGGGAGAGGGACCGTCTAGACACTGCCCCACCTGGGGATCCATCCCAGGTGCAAACACCATATGCAAACACTGTTGTTGATGTCCGGAAGTGCATCCTGATAGAAGCCTGTCTCCTGAGAGGATCTGCCAGAACCTGATATATACAGAGGTGGATGCCACAGCTAACCATTGAGCTGAACATGGGGTCCCCAATGGAGGAGTTAGAGAGACGAATGAAGGAGTTGAAGGGGCTTGTGGCTCCAAGGGGAGAGTGACAATACCAACCAACTAGAGCTCCCAGGGTCTAAAATAGCTAGCCTGGGAACACACGTGGAAGGACCCATGTCTCCAGCTGTATATGTGGTGAGAACAGCCATGTTGGGCATCAATGGGAAAGAAGGGCCTAGATCGCTTGAAGGCTGGATGCCCCAGTGAGGGGGAATTCGTGGGCGGGGAGGTGGGAGTTGGTGGATGTGTGAGGGTACACACCTTCATAGGAATAGAAGGAGGGAGAATGTGATAAGTGGTTTCTGGGGAAGGGGAATGAGGAAAGGCGATAACATCTGAAATGTAGATAAAGTATTCAATAATAAAAAAAAAAAGAAAAAGAAACAAAAAAAAAACCAGATAACTGAACAGGCTATCACAGTCGAACACTTGAGACTTTTTGGCAGCAATTTAACATTACCCATATTATTGGGATCCCTTATAATTGTCAAGAACAAGAGACTGTGGAAGGGTCTCATGGAACTTTAAAACAATATCTTCATAAAATAAAAAGGGGAGAGAAATCCCCATATAACACAAATTTATTTAAATCATGTTTTTATTTTAATTTTTTTAAAAAATTGTATATTGAGGAACTTTCTGCTGAGTGTCTATGACACTCTACAACTAGGCATACTTATGCAGAGGTGAAAGGGAAGGATTCACTTACAGAAGGCATGATCCTGATCAGATATTTAATAGGGGGGAAAAGGCATATTTGTGAGGTTTTTTTTTTCAGGATGCTGAAGGAGCGTGGTGGCTGCCAGAGCAATGGGTGAGACATGCTGATGCCAGGAAAACGAATGATGCTGACCTGTGAGTTTGCTGAGTTCCTTGGCAATGGGGACTGGGAAGCTGTATTGGGCATATGTTCCCAACCCACCATTGCTTACCTATACCTCAGATGGGACAAGCTGCCTTGCCTCAAGTTTTTAGATCTTGTGGAACAGAGAATCAAAAAGATTCTCTAACTTTGGGTTAGGACAGGGATGTTGGCTCAGATATTTTGGTCATCCTGATAAGCCCATAGAAACATTGATCATGGGAGTGTTCACGGAATTTTGTTTATTGCCTTGCTTGTTCTTTGACTATTTGTGTTTATTGTCTTGCTTGTTCCTTGACTATTTGCATCTATTGTATTGCTAGTTCCTCAACCTAGAACTGACCTTAATACATGCATGTAATTAAAATGCTATAAAAGCAAAAGGGAGGAGGGGGGAATAGGAAGGGGGTTCTAGGGAGGGGAAATGGGGAAAAGGGATGGCATCTGAAATGTGGATAAATAGAATATTCAATAAAAAATTTCCAATTTCAAATAAATAAACAAACAAACAGGTCCAGTTCCCCTGTATCCTTTCTTTTCCACTACCTCTGGTGGGTGATGGATGGTGGGCTAAAAAGGAGGCTAAAGTGTTTAAGAACTATCATTAAGAGTAGGTTTTGAAAAAACCTAAACTTATACCGGAGTTCACTGATTAGTCTTCCTTTGATAATTATACCTGCATCCTATCCTCAATGAAAGCACTTGAATGTATTTATATTGAAGAGGAGAGGCAAGATCCTATGTCTATTCCAGAGCCTGCTCCACACCTCATGTTCAAGGAGGGTTTCATGAAAGACAGGGTGCAATATAAGTTTCCAAAAGGGATTTTTGATAGATTTTGATATTTTCAGCCCTCAGTATTGGATCTAAGGCCTTACACATCGAGACAAGAACTGCATTCTATGCTCCACCTTCAGCCCTCACAATATTAAGGCATTGAGAAATAAAGTTCCTCTGGGGAATGTAAAAATCTCACTAGCATATAAACTTACATTATGTAATTTCAGCTATAATCCTAAATGTATAATTAAACAAGCCCTTCCTGCCTTTTATTGTAGAATTTGTTTAAGAGGAGGAGAGCTAAGTATATGAAACAACAGAGGCTATAAATACTCAGAGAACTTCTCCTGCTTCTCAGATTCCATTTCCTTGAAGACTTTGAAGGAGCCCTTATCCAGAAGCTAGATGCAAATGGTATTATCTGATGCCAACAACACCTTGTTATATCCCCTCGGCACTTGTATTCAAAATAAAGAAGTTGACTCTCAGCTACTCTGTTTCATATGTCTTCTGGAGTAGTAAAATAGCTATCTAAGTTATCAAGGAAATATTTAGATAGAAAGGCAATTCCCCTCCCATGATCTGACAACACTGACTTACCATCAGTAGGCCCCGTACAGCCTTAAGCTTCCAAACATGGCATAGTTTGCTTGCACTGATTCTCACTTTCTTTTTTGACAGCCCCTCTCAATGTTTGTGACAATTTTTTTCTGTGGAAAGATAAAACAAACACATTTACCAAACACAGATAGGGAACACACTATAGACCAAAGTACAGATAACACCAAAGTCCAATTTGGTGAACTAAAAAATTTTGGGGGGTTACTTACAGGAACAGAAATGACTCAAAGACAGCTGCATCACCAAAGCCCACCAGAGGATGAGTGACAGACAGTTCACAAAACTGAGAACCTGCAGCACACTGCACAGCCTGCCAGCAGCTCAACAGGTTGGAAGAGTATCCTTTACCAGCTAAGTTAGTCTTGGTTAATCTAAACCCCTTCCAGGAAGCTCAACTGCTTTCTGCTTCTTGCAGGCAGCTAATCTGGTCTCATCATCTTTGCAGGTCAGCTTGTCTGAGAGTCTTCTGGGCAGTGCAGCTCTACTAAAAGTCTTCTTTGCAGCATGGCTCTGCTTCCTATGGCATAGAGGGACAATAGTGAATATTGTCAGTTTCAGAGACTTCTTGAAGCTGTATTTCAAGTTGTTTACCTCCCTGTTTAAGGAGCTTGCGGCGTGAATGTTTTAATCTCAGAGGAAACTGTTACACAGAAGTCCATCCCTCCCTCCAGATCTTACAGTCTTTCTGCCTCCTCTTCTGCAACGATCTCCAAGTCTTGGAAGGGTTGACTATAGAGTCCACCTGTGGCTAAGAATATGCCATCATGCCACAGTGACAGTCACTTGTTCTCAGGAGCTTCACCATGGTTATATGTTGAGGCTGTTTACAGTGACCTATGAACATAAACACATGTTCAGAAGACATTTGGTAGACACATCAGATCCATCTAGAAAACTAGATATATGTTGCTTCCCTATTGTAACCTATGACCTCCTCAGCCACAGGTTTGTGTCCTGGATTACAGTAGCAGGCATGAACTCCCTTTTGTGGAGTGGGCCTTAAATCCAACTGGAAACCTGTTGATCTTTCCTATGATATCTGAGCCACTATTACATAAGCAGATAAATCCTGCTTAGTGTGTAGGTATTTCAGCAAGCAGGGTCCATAGCCAAACAGGAATGGTGGTGACAGATCTCCACTAACAACTTGCATAGTGCCCCCTCTGGCAGTATGAAATCTGGCACTATGCTTTCCCAATCATCATACCTGCCATTGGAGGAGTTCTTGACTTAGCAAACCATCTCCTCCCCGTCCTCCACCACCTCCATATAACCTTTTGCTGAAGGGAAACATGCCCTCCATGAGGGGTTAGGGAGAAACTAGTGAACCTGATCTTCCTGAAGCTATTTTGAGTGCTTTATCTTCTTATTTAAAGAGTGTCTGTACAGAATGAAATATTTCAATCTCAGAGAAAACTGGTACACCATATCCTATCAGGCTGTCATCCTCTTCACCCTGCCAATATCATACCATTGGGGATAGTCCATAAGGAGAGATAGCGTTCGTCCAGACAGAGCTGATTTTGCCCATACCCCAAAATTCATTACAGTTTGGACACTGAAACTTCCTAAGGGCTTATTCACAAGACTGATGGGCATTCACAATCCCCTTCTCTACTCTCCCTTTCTTTGATTCATGAGACATTGGCCAGGACTCAGGCTGAAGTTTTAGAGCTTCCACTGTAACATGATCATCCATCATCCCATCCAGGACAAAGGAAAGCAGCTTCCTTCTCTCTCTTCTGTCTCCCACTCAGAGCCAGGAGGAATATGTCCTTCCTCCTCAGAGCAGAGGCTGTCTGGTACTCCTTAATGGATCCTTCTAAAGCATCTGATTCTCATGGTTGCGAGAACAAATTAATCCTTAAAAAAATTTTGTTCACCCTTGTCAACTCTTAAAAGGTTCTTATTAAGACTAGAGATGACAAAAATTCAAGAAACACTCATTGTTGTTATGTTATTTGTGTCTACCATTTTGGCTCTCCATGGCATCCATGAAACTGCCTAGGATCTTCCAAGGTCACACATGGTACAGAAGGACATTGAATAGAAGTGGGGTTTTCATAGTTCCAAAGCCCATAGCACCCTGTTGGGCCTTGGATGAGGTAACTCCATTTAACCTGTGCTCTTCAATCACTTAGGACACAGGTAGAGGTCTCCACCTCCAGAGATTTAAATATTAATGAGTTAATCTAAAGGCGGGGGGGGGGGGGCGGCGTAGCTAATTAAGTTATCCTCTCCCTTTTTCCCCCTCCTTATAAAAAGTCAGGGGAGCCTGGCTTTCGCGGGGATAGCGCCTACCATCTACACCCATTCACCACACCATGAACAATAAAAGCTTTGGAAAACCAGACTCCATGTGTCGATTGGGCCTGCACCACTGCCAGATTGCCAGTCTTTGGAACTTTGGAGCCTTGAACTGCAGCCGCCAGCCTGCGGTGGCTGCATGCATGTGGGACCCTTCTGCTGACAGTGTGGGAAGAGTGGTGGAACCGCAGGCCCTCGTGGGACCCGCCGCGGGATCTACTCTCCCCTCCCGCCCTGCTCGAGTTTTTTTTTTTTTTCCTTCCCCACAGCACCCAATGATTTATATAAATATAGAAGTGCTTTTCTATGATGGGCTGGAAGTTCTCAGGACATTACTGATCATATAGGCTATCCAAGCCCCCTGAACCAACTGCCATGTTCTGAGCTCTCACATGTAACAAAAGAGATGCAAGAGAGGCACCAGCAGCTTAGGAGAGCCGAGCTGGAGTCAGAGTGGCATTCTTTCCTAAGGTCCTAAAACCCAAGTCAACTAGAGAGGCAGGGGACTGAAACACCTGGTATACCAAGGAGGCTTTTATGATAAAACTGTATATTTATGCAATCTTATGAAACAAATATTGATTAAATTTTAAAAATCAAATCAGGCCCATTGCTCACTGTTTGACAGGAAAATGAGAAACAAGCAATGGAGCTGATAAAATGAAATGGATATTGCTTGTTTTTTGTTTTTGTTTTTTTGAGGGGGGGAGTTGTTTTATTTTTTTTGTTTTTGGTGAGTTTTTTTTTTTTTTTTTTTTTTACCTCAGGCAGAGCCAAAACTCAATCTGTAACCAAGAATGACTTTGAAGTTAAAATCTTTCTGCCTCATCTTGTGAGTGCTCAGGTTTTATACTGAAATACTCTGCCACTTCATGCAATTTAGGTGTGGTAAAAAATATTTCATCTCAATCCAGGACTTCTATGCTGCTTTTGAGTATTCAGTTCCTGAATAAAAGACACAAACAAACTTTATATTTATAATAAGCCTTAATCAGCACTGGAGTTGGGCAGATATCTAGATGCCTAGCAGATACCAGCCTTTGTGCTATTATGTCTATTTCCATGCCAATAAACACACTATCTGATTTGCCATGTTTTGTCTGGGCTGCTCTTAATTCAAATTACCCAGTCCTCATGGTCATTATTTTAAGAGTCCATGGTGTCTTCTCTCTCTATCCTTTCTTTCCTCATGGTCTCCTCAGACCCCCAGCCCAAAAACTCCAAACCCTGACTATGTCTCTTGTGCTCAACTATTGGCTGTCAGTGTCTTTATTTAACCAATAGTTTTAAATTATGGAGCAAGGTCACATTGTACCTGCAGATTCTCTCCTTCCTGGGAGCACCAGGCCTTGGGGCCACTACTTAGCATTACAATACAAGTGGCATCATACCACTACATTTGGGGATCTCTAATCAAGGTTTTTATGAATGCTACACAATGACTTGGTAAAAATAGGCTACATCCTAAGCCCAGAAGTGAGGGTCTTCATAATTATAGCTCAAAAGATAGAAAAATATTCTTAGGGCCCCAGACACCTTGCCAAAAGGTTCAGTTTATACAGCAAAATAAATAAATAAATAAATAAATAAATAAATAAATAAATAAATAAATAAATAAATAAATTTAAAAATCAGGAAATATACAAGTACAGATTTAGTGATAAGGTAGTTATCAGAACTGTGAGGTAAGTTATCCTGGGAGAACACCAGCACCGGGGCTCCAGAATATTCCCACCCCAAACAAAGAAATACCTGGACCCGTAATAGTACTTTAGGGACATAAAAGCCTGCTCTTGACACTTTGACCTTTCAGAGAAGGCATTAGAAGTGTGTGTGTGTGGCGGGGGGTGCTGTGGTGTGTTCAAGACAAATGCGAGGAAGCTCAGCACAGGTATGAAAAGTTTTACAGCTTTTACCAGCACTTATCAAAGCTTGACAGTAATACTAAAGTCCCATGTCCCGTCACCGCTACTACCCACCTCCATTCCGTGCCCAGTAGACTTGGCGAAGGTGAGCGCTCTGATCTGTCCGCTGAGCCAGCAGGCCCTGCAATTCTTCACAAGCTCCCTTAAAGGCAGATCGTGGACTCACGATAGACTATGAGTGCTTCACTTTCTGTGAAAGCCCAAAGGAAGAGCCTCCCTGATAAACACATTAGCTAATATCCAGTCTGTGCCAAGGACCAGGGACCCAATGTGGAGAGCTAGACCAAGAGGTATTATCCACACATTTCTGCAAGGCCTCCAGAGCTACTGGGGGATCTTTTCTCACTTCCCCCTCAATTGGGTTCGGGTAGTTGACTGCTATCCCTTCCCTAGGAAGATAATTAAGCAAGGCCAGAGGACTCAGTTGAGATGCAAAGTGAAAGCCCCTTCTACGTCCTACTTTGCCCAAGGGCCATGATTTCCTTCAGATACACCCTGCTCATTGCAGCTCTAATCTGCCCTCAGTTTCGGACCTCAGGATCTCAGCCCATAGCAACAGGAGGGTAACCGGAAGTCAGGACTGTGAGCCCATGATTGGATGCGTACTAAGCTGGAGGACGGTCCCCGCCGGAAGACAGTCCTTCCTGGTTGAGACCCCGGAACTGTAGGGGGCTCCAGCTCACAGTCTGAAGACGCTCTCTCAACTACAAGCCTCAAGCGACTTCGAAGTTCGGGTCATGGAGCATGGAAACAGCAGCTACCTGTCTCGTGTGGGACCTGAGGAGGAAAAATAAGAAGGTCAGTGCTTTGTAGGCGTGGTGGGTAGGCCGCATCCATGAAGGAAGGAGTGTCCCTCAGGGGCTGACAGAACAGGTGCCGCTCGGTGCCGCGCGCGCCCGCGCGTGCCCTTCCTGCTTCGCCACGCTTGACATCATGGCGACTTCGCACCACACTAGGCCCTGTCACTCAACCTTTGTTTCCTCAGTTTCAGGTTCTAAAGCACAGATGGTCTTGCCGGATGGAGAGGGAAGAAATGAGGAGGAGAGTGGACAGGGCCAGCCTGGGCCGGAAGCCATGGCAGCTGAAGTGGATGGAGCAGAATTAAGTAGACAAAATGGGCCTGCCGCTGCCGCTGCAGGCCTCATGGATAACAGGAACCAAGAGGACAATGGCGCCACTGGCTGTGACCAGGAGAATGAGAGGCAGCCAGAGGAGCCAGTTCTCAAGGACATGGTGGGCACGAAGGATGTGCAGTCTGCACCAGCACTGGTAACCCGTGTACACTCTGTGCCACTTAGAGTGTGTCGTGTAGAGCCTATTTCAGTTAGAGTTCCCTGGGTACAGCCTGTGCCACATATGATGCCCCGCATACAGTCTGTGCCACGTATAGGGCCCCGTAGACAGCCTGTGCCACGTATGGGGCCCCGTAGACAGCC
>JADRCG010006632.1:0-11847 GCA_019844195.1 Rhabdomys dilectus
ATCTGAGCACTTGGGAGGAGAATGCAGGAGAATCTCTGTGCTTGACAATCTCTGCTTTGAGCCTAGATGTTATAGTGAGTTCCAGATCAGCCAATGCTACATATTGAGACATGATTCTAGTAAATAAACGAATGAATAAATGAATAAATAAATAAATAAATAAATAAATAAATAAATTTCACATATAAGAGAGACAATGTTTAATGTCTGTTTCTTACATTTTCTTATTTCACTAATGTGGCAATCTCCATTTCTCTCCAAAAAATACTTTGCTATGTAAATCTTTGACTAACACTATTATAAATAAAAAAGTGCATGCTCTTTCTTGTTTCCTTCACTATCTCTTTTCTGTCACATAGTAGAGGGTGCTGGATTAATACATTTATGTAGAAAAATAGCATGAATAAGTAATGAAAAACACATCATAAGGAATGAGAAGAGATAAAATGTGACTACAAGATATTTCAGAATTTCACAAAATAACAAACTCAGATTTGGTTTAGGAGATTAAGAGGCACATAATCTAATAGTCCAATTTTAGATGTTATTTTGGTTGTTGGAGACCAAGCTGAGAGGAATTTGGCAGCAAAAAGACTTTATCAAGATACTATGTACAATCAATACAATGAGTTGGGTCTAATACTTACAAACCCTTATAATGACTGCCCTTGTTAGACTTGTTTCAGTATCTAGTTCTTTCTTGGGAATCTCATATTCCCATAAACTTGAATATTTTCCAAGCCTTTGGACTTCCCTTCCCTTCCTCTCCACATCGTCTTCCCTTTCCTTTTCTGTCTTCCTCTTTTTTCTTTTCTTCTCATTCCTCTGTCCCTTTTCTCTCCCTTTGTTTTCTTTTACTCTCTTTCCCCTCTTCTTCCCAGGCTTTCCTCTCCTAAATTTACCTCTCTACATTTTATTTCTAGTCCTGGTGACTGAATTCTGCTTTTTTCCCCCCATGTTAGGCAATTACTCTAACATCAGTGCCATAGCTAACTCTCCTTTTTTGTTGTTATTAATAATTCTGTCCCATGATGTTTGAAAGACCCTAGTAGAAGCTACTCTTCTCTGAGAATAGAATATACTCTTCTCTAAGAATATTATATGCTGGGCAGTGGTGGCACACGCCTTTAATCTCAGCACTTGGGAGGCAGTCACGGGTGGATTTCTGAGTCTGAGGCCAGACTGGTCTACAAAGTGAGTTCCAGGACAGCCAAGGGTACAAAGAGAAACCCTGTTTCGAAAACAACCAAAAAAAAAAAAAGGAAATAAAAAGAATATTATATGCTTTGTCTTAATTTGCATACCATTTCAGGGTTTATATGCAAATGCTATAATAACTAGAATAGGAATTGGTTTTATCTTTATCTATGTACTCCCTTTTCAAAGTTTATTCTAAAATTATAGTCTGTATTTTCAATTGAATCACAAATGTCTTCATCGAAATATTTTTTTCGGGACTGGAAAAACACTGAAAACAAACACCAGACAACTTCCAAAGTTTTCTGAGGCACGTGTATGAAAAGAATTAACCTATAAATAAAGAACTCTGCTTGGTCAAATGTTGGGGTTTATACTTATCAGTTGATACAGATCAGAGATCTTTCTTTAAACTGTTCAGAATCTTCAAAAAAGATTGCTTACTGTGGTTTTCATCAAATTTAAACTAGGAAATAACAACTCTACTGGCAGCAGCTGTAGCATAAGCAGCAGCCACAAGTATCTTCTTAATAAGCGACAGAGATAAGGGAGAAAAGTTGAAGATGAAAACTACTCCTATGCCACCTCTAAGAGATCTTCTCAAGATGTCTCAAAATCTAAATCTTCAGGCTTTGTCTTGTAGGTTCCTCTAAATTATGGAAACTGCTAAGGAGATATCTCAGCTGATAAAACACTTGCTGTGCAAAATGAGGGCCTGAATTTGGACACCCAGTACTCAAATACAAATTTTCATGTGCTGAGCATATGTAGTCTTGGTGTTGAGACTGCAGAGAAAAGATGCTTCCGTGAACTCACTGGGTGTTCAGCCTAGCTGAATCAGTGAGCTCTAGACTCAGTGATAGACCCTGTTTCAAATGAATAAATAAACCTCTCTGCTCCATTACTCCTATTTGCCCCTTCATAACACTTTTTTCTCCTCTTTCTCAAAAGCCCATGTCCGAGCTCTTTACTAATTTCTTGATAATTACACTTATTCCAAACAAGACACATATTATCTGAAGACTCAATTATTAGTATGCACAAGTGAGAGAAAACAATGTGACGTTTGTCTTTCTGGGTTTGTCTTTCTAAGTGATTATTTCTAGTTCTATCAGTTTACCAGAGAATTTCATTTTTCTTCATTCCATCATAGACAAGAGAGTTGGACACATAATTTTATTAGAAGATAAGGAAATACTGGAAGTTTATAGCTTTTGGAGAGGAGTTATCAGCATTATTTACGAGAGTGGCCCATGTAAGGTTGAACAAGCTTTAGTGGATGGTCCCATATTTAAGTGGATAACAAAACTTTACTTTGAATTGAAAATCAAAAACGACACAAAGTAATATAGGAAACAAAGATAGGGGTAGATTTGGCAGGAGTTGGGGGAGGGTGATGAATGTGATCAAAACACACTATATGAAGTTATTGAAAAACTAATAAAAATAAGACAGAAAGGTTGAGGAAAACACTTGATATTATTACTCATGCCACAGCAGGGATGGGGAGAGAAAATTACAATTATTTATCTTAGTTGGGTCAAATTCTGAAGAATCCATTTTTTTTGTTGTTTTCTAATTTTATTATTATACAGTGTAACTAAGGACTCAAGTTTCTGATTGTACAACTATCTTAAATAAAGGATCCTATTAGTTTTCAATTTATAAGTTTTATACTAGTACATAGGCTTCCATTTTCTTCTCCCTGTTGCAATCTGAAAACAATTGAATGTAACTCACTACATCCTCATTTCTATTCCTTTACTCACACCAGGAACACTTACTAGTGATTGACATGTATCAAACTTTGGGCTTACTGATTGGAATCATAACTTGAAAATGCACCGACCCTGTATTCAAGAAACTTTGAATTAGGACTCTGAATTTGATAATTTTTGTGGACAATATCTTGTCTAGGCAATAAAATGTCACATGAACAGTAAAGGCACAGTTGGAGAAGACAGATTGCTTTTGGTCAAGAGAATAAAAATCTCTGGCTAAGTGAAGATATAACATCTATTTCATTGGTCAATGACCAGGATACAGAACTACACTTTAGAAAGGCAGGACCAATCATGGGAAGGTGGGTTCAGTTTTTAAGTTGCTCTAGAAGAGGTAGGAAAGTTAGATATTTGATGAGATAGTTTGCTTTTTTCTCACAGAATTCTTGCTCCTTATCACTGTCTCTAATCCCGGAGAAGATTCTGTAGAATCTGTCAGGCTTTCTGAGGTCTGATTCAGAAAAGTGTGACTTTTTTCCTTTCTCCTCTCTCTTTTAAGTGTCTGCCAGAGCCAAAGTATGGTTTGTCTGACTCTTCGATTTTTTTTTTCACTCTTTCATGAAGCTCAACTCCTGACCTTGTGCTTGCTTTTCCATAGTGTAGCTGACCTTCATGCTGGCTTAATGAAAATGGCATAGATTGCTTTGCTTTCTTTTTACCATCTCCCTCCTCCCTCACACTAAAGTAGACCCCCAGACACTAAAATAAATATTTAGAAAAACCATTTTAGATAGTTTGTAAATTTATCCTTTCAGGTAATATGTTTCCCTACAAGATTATTACAGTTGTTTTGGAAAATAAGCCAACTTCCAATCATTCCTCTCATCCATAGCAATACAGCCTCTGAGTACTTCTACATGCTATCACATCTAATAAAATAAAATCCCAGCATGATATCTATTATAATAAACACATTGCATATATGGGAGTTGTGACCAGATCTTATTTTTCTTCTTTGTGTGTGTGTGTGTGTGTGTGTGTGTGTGTGTGTATGTGTTTGTAGTCCAGAAGTTGACAATGAGGATGTGTGACTCAATAGTTCCTCCAAATTATTTTTTGAGACAGATTCATTGAACCTGAAGTTTATCATTTCAGCTAAACTAGATACCCAACAAGACCCCAGTATTTACCTCTCTCAGCCACCAATTCTGGGATTAGGAGCATGAATAGCCATGTTTGGCTTTTACATGTGTGCCAGAAATTTGAACCAGAGTTATGCTTGTAGAGTAAGCCCTTTATCCATTTAGCCATCTACCTAGCCCTGTTGCCCACCTTTCAATGGTTTGATGATTTAGACTTGAAGAAAAGATAAGATGTAGAAAATCTCTTAGAGATTTTTAAGAGTACAAGCTTGGATCTCAAACTGTCTTTTCCCTTGTCAAAGGTTCATATCCATTTTCACTGTATTATAACATAATGCTTCCTTATGGATTCTTTTGCTAACATCATTTGACCTCTTACTTGTCGGGGTTCATCCTCAAAACAATATTGGAATTCTCAACTGGAAGCAGGGATATCTGGAAGGTGCTTAATAAATATACACAGACTACTTTTTGGGTACAAGCTGACAGGCAATTTTTCAAGGCTTAAAGTTTCTCTCTCTTCTTTCTCACTTTCTGCTTTCTTTCTTTCTCTCACTCATTAGCTCGCAGCTTGAGGCTGCACACACTTTGCATTCTCCTGCGCACTTTGCTATTCTCCTGTGTGCTTTACTTTCCTTAAACTTCCACACTCCTACTCACCTCTGTGCACTCCCCTTTCACTCTCACACACTCTTCACACACATCTCACACACACCATGTGCACTCTCCTTTAATACACACACATATTCTCCATACACACCTCACTTTCTTCGTTCATTCACTCTTCACACCCTCTTTACTCATTCTTCACACTCTTCTCACTCACCCTTCACATGCTCTTCTCATGCTTTCTACATTCACCTCCCATGGTTTTTCACTGTTTGAGAATCATTAAAATAAGGAACATCTACTTTCAGAGAATTCACCAGAGCAGAAGGAGAAAAAAGTAAGAAAGTCAGATATAATAGAATCATTATGCATACCAAGGCCAGCTGAAAAACAGTCACATACAAATAAAATCTACATGGTCATTGTCCAGGGCTAAGGTTAGGAGAAATGGGGACAACTGGGTCCTTTCTTTCTTTCTTTCTTTCCTTCTTTCTTTCTTTCTTTCTTTCTTTCTTTCTTTCTTTCTTTCAAAGAGCTGCTGTGGGCTACTGGGATGTCTCGTTTTCTGGCCTACTGAAGGCAGTCCCTGTCATTGTATGCTGTCCCAAGCACTTACTCCTATGCTTTAAATTGTCCTTCTACAGAATACCCATGCCAAATTTCTTTTCTTTTATTTCATTCTTTGATGGTGGTGGTGGGTGGGGGGAAGAGACGTGATCTCACTTTGTAGACCAAGCTGTCTTTACAATAATCTTCTTGCCTCACCTTGCCAAGGCAAAAACCACCACAAAAGGATCAAATATATTTTATTATTCTATGCCCTGATATTATATTAAGCATTAATGACCTGTACAGGAAAGGAAATCTGAAATATTGTTGATTGGAATGTAAATTATTGCAACAATTGTGACATCCATATGGAAGGATGAAATGGAAAATTAAATTTTAAGATATTATATATAGCTTATACCACTTCTGGGCATATAATGTAAATGAATAAAAACAGCAATACCTGCCTGCCCATGACTACTATGATTTTATTCTATTCTATGTTGTTGAGTAAGCTTGTATACACATTAATGAATGAATGAGTAAAGAACAAAATCTGTATATGAAAAAGTGTCATACTCATAAGAAGGAATTGCAAAACTATTATTGAAGGAAAGGGATGGAATTGGAGATTTTAACATTAACTGAAATAGTGTCCTGGGAAATGTCTTGTTTTCTCTTACAATGTTTTTCAAAAGAAATAAAAATATAAGGGAAACTATTAGAGATGTGAATAAGAGGAAGAGGAGAATCAAAGAATAAGAAAAAAATGATACAGTGTGTGAATATAATCAAAATATTATGAGTATAAATAGAAAGATCTTTGCACACAGTTCATGCAACATCGGAAAACACATCATATTGTAGTAATACTCAACTAAAAGAGATGGAATTTCTAACATAAAAAGAAGGATTAAGTTATAGCATTAGATAAAATTAATATCTGATGTTATTAACTGATTTTCTTCTGTACCTTCTTTTTTAGTCACCTAAACATTTGCCTATTCTCTTTTTCAGACCTTATTTTTCTAGTGCTCAGGGAAAATCCTCAGGAATGGGAGCACTCAAGTATACCCTAGTCTTCTCATGGAGTCTACCTACTGTCAAGGAAGCAATGTTATTATCCCATCTGAATCACTGGACTTTGTGTGTAAAGGCTCTCAAATTATATATTATAAATATTCCTATTTTTGTTTTGTATGTGTGTGAGTACATGAATGGCATGGTGTGGGTGAGGATGACAGAGGATGTCTTGGAGAAATTGGTTCTCTCCTTCTACTCCTCAGGTGCTGGGGAAAGAGTTTAGGTTGTTAGGCTTGGTAGCAAGGATCCTTCCCATTGAGTCTTCTGACTATCCCAAATTAAAAGATTGTAGAAGAGGTACCCAGAATCTCCAGGGGTTTTAAAAGAATCAACAGGAGAATAACTCAAGTTCTGTTGACAGAGTAATCCCAAAGTTCCTTCCATTCCTTGTCAAGAAGGACGATCAATGAGAAGAATTGACTAGGATCTCTACCTGTGCCACTCCAACTTCAGTACTACTTTCAGTGGCAGAAACAATAAGAGATATATCTTGGCAAGGTGGAAGTAAAGAACCAACACTGAGTACTGTACAAATAGTGCTACACTCATTCCATGGCATGGGTGCACATGAGAGTGCACACATGCACATAAACACCTTTCTGAATAAATGGTTGATTAAATGTCAAAAGATTCTATTTCTATAAACAATGGTTTAAACTTGGTAAAAGTGAGTCAACATTTATGACACAATAAATACCATCTCTCATCGATGTTGTCAGCAGTTGCCTTTTTCTTCTTTTTTCCTCTCCCCCGGACACCCCTGTTACTTACTTGGTTATTTTTCTCCTTGGAGATATCATCATTCAGCCATTCTTTAAAGAAACCATTTTTTTCCTTTCTGAAGGTAAATGAAGTCAGTTTTGCTTCTTGGAAAGTCTTGTTTGTGCCAGAAGGATGCCACAGAGTGCACATGTAGGTATCCTACTGGCCCAAAGATCAAATGAAGACAGGGTACAGAATAAGTTATAATAACGGAGGGAATAGTTACAGTTTCATTAAGAAGTTAATTCCCAAGATTTCTTGTTATGCAAATTGTCCAATTTTATTTTTGTTCCCTGAATAGTTCAATTTCCTATGGGGCTGGAACATAGTTGTAAGAAGCCCACATGGACTATTTTAAGTCTCCAGGAGGTAAAAAATTATAAAGTGGTAACTTCTGCACTTTCTCTACATTCTTTCATCTGTGAACACAATTATTTACTCCCAAACCATTTTTAAAAAATATTTACTGACAGGTCACTCCTGATCTTCTTGCATTTACCCCACTCGTTGCACTTCCTATGTTCTACTCCAGGATATAGCCTGGTGGACCTAAGTGTCGTCTCCCGGATTTCCCCATCCACTTCTTATCTACAATTCACTAACATAATCCCATGTTTCACATGCAGTGCCTGGGGCTAGTCTGACTACCACCATCTGTGCTTCAGCCAATCTCTAGATTTCTGCCACTACTTTCCCTACCTGCAGTCACTCACGGGTACATGCTGCATTTCTTGGAACCACACCTAGCAGCAAGACTTCTCGATCTCTTGTCCAGAATCTGTCTAGGTGATTTTATTACATATCCTGTGTCCTGGCTAGTCTGGCTTCCTTTGCTTGCATCAGAAATGATTCTTAGTTTTTGACCAGGATACTCCCTACCTATTTCCAGTCCCTATCCCCTCTCACATCACATGTAACTTTGCTACTTAACAAAGTTTAGCCCCAAGCTTCAAGCTTGAACCAGGAAACACATTTTGCACACCACTTCAGTTTTCTTTGTTTTTCCTGATTTCATTCTAACAATCAGTTTCAAATTACCCCCACATTCTCTCTTCTTCACCAACCTTGTATGTCGACAACAGACTTAGAAATAAAAAAACTCAAATGCCAAGATCTCAACCAAAAATATCAAGAATACGAACGATCAAGCCAGTATCTTCTTTCCAATTCTTATCAGTTATGTAGAAATGTTTGCCAATGAGAATTATCTCTATGAATGACAAAACACGGAACTTAAAAATCTCATAAATTTTATCTAAGGACTCACGGAGCTTAAAGAAGGTTTAAAGGCACAGTTCAAGGAAATTAAAAAAAAAAAAGGAGAATATTCTTAAGGAGAATAAATGACTGAGAAATGCCCAAGAAAACACATACATAAAACTGATGCAAATAAGTTACAATCCAGGATTTGAGAATGGATTTCAACAAGTACATATAAACATTAGAGAGGATTGGAATAGAAATGAACTTGGAATTGAAAAAATACAGTACCTCAAATAGAAAACTCAAAGGAAAATAGGACAAGTGGAATGCATTAAGTAGAATAAAGTCCTGGGTGTCTACCCAGGACTCTCCTTGGGTAGACACCCCCTGACAACCATAGGCCATACCTGCCAGAAAATCAGGCCACACATAGTTGAAGACTAGGTACTCTGCCTACCTTTGGACCTCCTCCACTCACTAGTTGTCCCACCTAAAACTAATCCCAATTCTCCTCACCTCTTGATTGCCATATCTCAGTCCCAAACTTGTGTGGTGACTGCATGCAGGACTAGAGACTACACTAGCCACCAGACTGCATACCTGCATAGCTCCTTCACTCTCTTGGTGTGCTCCCCAATACTATCCCCAATCCACACTCCTCTTTTGTCTTTGTGTCCTTGACTCCAACTTGGGCAGAGACTTCCTGGTCTACAAGAGATCATGCCTGCCACAAAAAGTGGCAGACCCTAACTCAGGTGTTGACTGCCTACTCCACCACAGGCCATACAGGCCCAAAGACCATAGAGCTAATAGAAACTAAACACTTGTCCAATAAAGTAAAACATAGAAATGATTACTGAGACCTATAATCACCCCAAACCCAGAGGCCTAGATTTCAGTGCAAGAATGCAGTCAATAACATCCAGGGCAATATGTCACTACCAGAGACAAGCTATTCACCTGTAGCAAGCCCCAGTTACTCCAAACTAAAGCACAAGAAAAAAACCCTTAAAACCAACTTTTGAGTTAATCATGAATCCAGCCAATTTTGTGAACGTGTTTATCAGCTGTTAGATTTTTCTTGTGAGATTTTTAGGGTCCCTTATATATAGTACACTACTATATCATCTGTGAATAGCAATAATTTGACTTCTTCCTTTCCAGTTTGTATTCCCTTGATCTTCTTCAGTTGTCTCACTGCTCTAGATAAAAGTTCAAGTACTATATTGAATAGATACAGGAGAGTGTGGATAATCTTGTTTTGCTCCTGATTTTAGTAGAATATCTTTGACTTTTTCTTTTCATTTAATTTGCTGTTGTCTGTAATCTTTCTGTTAATTGTTCTTATTATATTTATATTTCTTGTATTCCTAATCTCCAGGACTTTTTATCATGATCAAGTACTAGATTTGTGAAAAATTCTTTTTATCATTGAATGGAAAGTTTTTCTTACAGTTTATATGGTGGATTACATTTACTTTAAAAGCCTATATTCCACAAAATTGGTTAAATCAAGATCAGGTAAACAATTTGAATAGACCTTTAACCACTAAGGAAATAGAGGAAGTCATTAAAAGTCTCCCAACCAACAAGAATGTCTTTTATTTATTCTTTCTATTTTATTGGTTTCAGACTTCAGTTTGAATATTTCTTGCTGTCCATTCCTTTTGCATGTGGTTACTTATTTTTGTTTTGTTTTTTTTGTACTTATTTTTTATTTGATATTTTATTTACATTTATGATGTCAATCCCTTTCCCCATTTCCCCTTCCTAGAATACCCCTATCCAGTGCCCCCCTTTCCATTTGGCTTTTATACAATTTTTTTAAAAATGTTAATCAAGGGCTTTATAAGTATGGTAATGCTCAATCAGAAGTGTAACCTAATACCCAACCTAGCTACGTAAACTATCTTTGACTAGTGGAGACACATGAACATCTGCCTCCATGCCCCTTCTCTCTTTCTCTCTTGTTTTCTCTCTTATTACCTGGCTTCTCATTACTTCATCTTCTCCTTTCTTTACTCCATGTTTTTCTCTCACTGCTCGTTCCCCCTTAGCTTCTCCAACATATTACCCTTCCTGTTAAAATAAAGCTTTTCTCTCAGAATACAATTAGAGCATAATTATTCCTATTTGTACCAGTGAGGTACAAGATAGTCTTAATACCCAGTCCATCCTTTTGTTGACTAGCCAGAACCTCTGTTTTCTCTCTTGACTAGAACAATTAGTTTTGAACCTGGCTTTTTCTTGGCTTTAGAATGAATGTCAGCTGAAAACCATCCACTCAGATCTTTTCTCTCAAAGTAAATAGCCTGGATTGGCTATGAGTCTATAGGTCTTCAATGCCATCAGAAATCCAGAATGACTAATTTAACTGAAGTTATGGGAAGCACTAAGCATAGCTTCTAAAACTTAGCCAATTTTTAGAGACCACTGAACACCTGGACAACCCCTATAGTATGTAACATTGGAGCATCAAATCTTCAGCCTTCTGGCCCAAACTCATCTGACAGACTTTAGTGTTGCAGAATTATTAAGGGCTGATTACTCTGTCTAGGCAGATATAATCAGTCAACTATTCTGCAAGTGTATCCGTTTCTGGACAGTAATTTGTCTGTAGATGGAGAGAGGCAATTCTTGCCTAGTGGCTGTCTCACCACAACTGGAGTAACTCCAAGGATGCTCAATTTCTTCTTAGAATTCAAGACAGGAAGCTGTCAGGAGTAGACAGCTCTCTAATCAAAATGAACATTAATATAGAAATATTTGTGATGTCAATTCTATGGATTTCTGACGTTTTGAAATCCAACTATCCATGTAAGGTAACCTGGACTGTTGTCTGTTAACTCCTATCAGCTATTTCTAAATAAAATATAGGAAACACCCTAACAATAAACTCAAATATGAATATGCTATAGTCCCTTAACCCACAGGCTAATCATCCCAAATCAGTTAAAAAAAAAGTTAAAGAAAGACTGGGTCTAAGCCTTGTATTTCTAAATGTTTTATACAGGCACAATGCCCATGAGAGTATCAATATTCATTTCACTTTCATATCAATAAGAAGCTTATACCAATGAAAACCTTAAATTTGAAATCCAAGCGAATTTTGTACCATTTAAGAAATTATAACTTCATCTTGAAGGCTACTGATTTGTTTGAGTTGATTTTATATCCAGCCACTTTACTGAAGTTGTTTATCAGGTTTAGGAGTTCTCTGATGGAGATTTTTGGGTCACTTAAGTATACTATCATATCATCTGCAAATAGAGAAATTTTGACTTCTTCTTTTCCTATTTGTATCCCTTTGACTTCCTTTTGTTGTCTAATCACTCTAGCTAGGACTTCCAGTACTATATTGAAAAGATAGTGTGAGAGTGGACAGCCTTGTCTAGTCCCTGATCTTAGTGGGATTGCTTCCAGTTTCTCTTCATTTAGTTTGATGTTGGCTACTGGCTTGCTGTATATTGCTTTTACTATGTTTAGGTATGGACCTTGAATTCCTGCTCTTTCCAGGACTTTTAACATGAAGGAATGTTGAATTTTGTCAAATGCTTTCTCAGCATCCAGTGAGATGATCA
>JADRCG010006639.1:0-12166 GCA_019844195.1 Rhabdomys dilectus
TTCATTCACAAAATGAATGTGTACTGAATCTGGTGGAAACATTACAAACTGTTGCTTGAAGTTCATATTGGGTTTTCTATGGTAAAAGGTATGAGAATGTCTGGTATCTGCACTCCATTAAATTTCTTCCTTCTCTTGATGAAATATAAATGCATCCTCAGATCAGTGGTATTTGAAAGCTTAAATATCACTGGGAAGTCCTTTGGTCCTCAACTCTGGTGTACTGTCTATAGTTTGAGCATATTCCCTAACAACCAGAAAACAGTAGACATCTTAAGTCGACTGTACCCTGTCCACCAGCCAATAGTTCCTGCTCTGCCTGATAATGATGGGAGATTCCAGAAGTCTGTTGAGTTTGAACTTTGGCTTAGTGACTATTTCCACAAATTCTTTAAATCTTTCATAATAGATATATAATAATTTAAATTAATCCAGTGTGTCACACATGTGCATGAATGCACACATACACACCACTTGTCACAGTGCTCATGTGCAGGTCCAAGGATAAACTCTGAGAATCTGCTTTCCTACACTGTATGGGTCCTAGCTACTGAATTCAGGTCATCAGGATTGATCAAAAGCATCCTCTCAAACGTTCTCAACCTTATTTTGTGTCTACCTAGACACGCCTTCCTCCCAACCTCCAGTAGCCACATCTGCCAAAGCAAACTTTTTCGGATTGTGTGTGACTCTAACCCTGGCACAGAGATCTTAATCAAATTAACTGATGTTTGTCCAAGTTTAAATATAAAACTAAAATAACTAAGAGGAAATATAAATTAAAAATAACTACCATGTATTCTCTGGAGTATACTGCCGAGGTTTGCAAGAGAACGGATGTTGCAAGGCTGCCTAAAATTCACTGCTGATGTGTTCCCTAAAGCACTGAACTAGTGTGGCTTTCTTCTTTAAAAACATGATACCTATGAGCTTGGGCACTAAGAGATATTTTGGAGGCATGGACCCACTCTTGGCCATTAAAAAAAGGAATCCAATACTTATGCTTGATTTAATCACCATAGTTGTCAAAAAAACTGTATTTTTTATTTGAAGCCCCTAACAAGACCCTCCTAAGACCTCTTCATGGTCCAGGGAGCTGAGCCTAACTTACTCTATGCCTTCCATTCCTAGCCATAAAGAGGTTGCAGAGATGGTGCTACCTGCAAATGTTCCAGGATCCCCACTTGTCTCATGAGTCTGGAGAGGTCTGGAATAGCTGCTGTTTTCCCAGAAAATAAAACAGACTGAGTCCTTCAAAGATTCCTAGGAGGCAAGTCTGTATACAGAATTCAGTTCTGGTTCTGCTTTGGGTTCTGGTTAAAGATTATCAGGCCCATTTGGGGATTCGTTAAATTGGGAAGAAAAACTTCTGAGGAGAAGCTTTTCCCTAGTCCTATGGCACTTAGTAGGGACACCAATAGTGAGGACATGATCTTCTGGTTGTGTTTCTCATGGCATAGCTGGTTTTGCTTTTGTTCAAAAGAATGGCTGGCCAGCTATGTGTGTGTGAGTGATTGAATGCAGGCAGAGTAAGTTTGGCCTAAGGAGTTAACTGATATCAATGCTGGTATTTCTGTTTTTTCTCCCTACACAGACCCTTTTCTGTTGTTGGTACCTAGGAAATGGGAACTGGGTTGCAATCTGCACTCCCTTGATTGAGACTTTGCCAATTTCTCCAGATTCTGCCACTAGGTGGTATTGTTTATAGCTTGTTTTCTCTTTTTGTCTGCAACAAAGAAAGTCTCCTTTCCTTGCCAGGACCAGAAATTTATACTATGTGTGAGCACTTGTGAGCCTACACACACACACACACACACACACACACACACACACACAAACACACACACATACTCAGAAAGAGAAAGAGAGAGAGACAGAGAGAGAGACAGAGACAGAAACAGAGACAGAAACAGAGAGACAGAGGGAGAAAGGCAGACAGAGACAAACAGAGAGCCAGAAAGCCAGAGAACCAGAGACAGAAAAAATATCCTTTTCTTGTCAGGACTTGAAATTTACAGAACACTCAGTTTTCTCCTAACATGGTAACCACCAATTCCAAACTCTTAACCTGTAAGGGTCCAAAGGGGCCATGGTTCTCAGAAGAATGACTCCCTGGACTCTAATAGTACATAAACACAAAGAGTGTTTTATTCTGCAGAAGTCCAGCATGCTGGGGTCTCCCATTGCCAAGATAGAGAGGCCCTGACATGACCAATTTAAAGCAACTTAGTGGAATCCCGGGTCGTTGTTCTTTGTCTTACTCTGTCTCTAGGCATTCCAGAACCTTTACCTGGGGAGTCGGGGCTGGAAACTATTACTGAGAAATCCCAGGGTGGGTGGATTTTGTCTTACTTTATCTCTAAGGACATTCCATTACAGAGGTGTGTGTGTGGGTGGGTGGGGGTGTTGCCTGGAAACTGCTGACCCATTGTCTTTGCTTCAGGTCAGTTGTGGGGCAGTTTCTGATGACAGGGCAGTTTCAGACTAGTTGCCTGAAGCCTGGGTTTTAGGCCTAATCTCCTGAACTGCCAATCTGAAGCCTGTCACCTAGTCACCCTGTCTCATCAACCTGTTCAATGTATGCTAAAGAATTTCTCCTGAGGGGTTAGGGAAGAATATGGGATGCATTCTCAAACCGAAGGCTGTGCACTTACTGTGCAGTTGGCTGACCCTCTTCTTAAGTGGGATGGCCATTACCAGTTCCCTGGACCTTGGCTATTGCAAAGGGAGTTTGGCTCAAGTCCATAGAGACCCAGGCCACCCTGATAAAGTTCCCTTATATTGGTCGATGGTTGACACTTGTTCAAAACCCACCCTCTTGGCTTAAGTTTTGTGCTTCTAAAGATTATACGGCTGTGTTGGTTTCCAAAAATCTTCATCACCAGCCTCCCACTGCCTGCTCTGCCCCCTTCAGGGCCAAGGACCCTTTGCTAGTTTCCCTTTCTCCTTCCTATAACCCACATTCATCTCTCTCACCCTTGTCTTCCTGCATCTTTTCAATATCCATCCTCCTCCGTCCAGCATCAGGACCCTCTGTCCCATCCCACCCCACTCTTAACCCCATCCTAAATTCCTTTACTTCCCCTTCTGGATCTATGTTCCTTGTTTCCACCCCCGCCCTCTGCAGTCATTACTAGTACCCTCCTGGAGATAACCGTTTTCCCCAACTTCTTTCATTCCCTTCACTGCCCTTGGCTTCCTGATTAAAAGCCCATCATTCTCTGGACCTGACTTGGGTTCAAGCATGTTTTCCCACATTGGCAGGACCTACTACTTCCTGGGACAGGGGGCAATGACTTAGAGGGTTTTGCACTTTCCTGATCTATGTTACTTTTTCTACTTGTGATCTGTCAATCTGTTGGACCCCTTTTTCTGATAAGCCCTTATAGCCAACCCTCCTCCTGTCATCTATCTTCTGTCCTTGTTGCTACACCCTGGATGGTTCCCAGAAGCTTCTTTTGACTATTTACTTCAGAGGCAAGGGCTCACATTGAAGCAGAGGCAAGGAAGGCTTTGTGTATATATTTTGCTTCATCGATTGGTATGGATGCCTCAAATTCAGCCTTTGAGGCAAATTTCTCATCTAAGCCCCCTGATAGGACCCCAATATGTGTGCTGGTTCCCAGACCCTGCACACTTTTCACTGGTACACTATGACTGGAATTCATAATGTAGCTTGAAGATGCACAAGTTTGTCTAAGGCCACTAAGGTTCTTCAGGGCCTCTAAGAGTTTCCTGGGGTACTTCTCAAGTAGTTACAGGAAGCTCTCCAAATTTGCACCCTGTTGATCCACTGGATCCAGAAAATGCTAGGATGGCCTTAACTGGCTTTTATCCCACAATCAGCCCTGGATATGTATAGAAAAGCTCCAAAAGCTAGAAAGTTTTGCAAGGATGAATAACTGCCAACTCATCAAAACAGCCCAGAAGTTTGCTTGTTTCATTCCCCAATAACAAAGACACTAAAAACAAAAACAAGCTGCCTCATCAGTGCAATCTAGTTCCCTTCTTTGCCTTCTGAACTCAAGCCTGCATTCCAGTTGCTGTCTCCTGACCAACGTTTGCTGTTTGTTGTCCAATCATGGAGACCTGGGGAGGATCACACATCTAAATCATCTAAGATTCCACTATCCATACTCACCTTCTGCTCAGGGACAGAACAGGATTGGTACTTGCATTAAGTCACAAGAAACACACTTTTTTGACTGGAATGTTTCCGAGTTTCTAGATGAAATCTAGGACTGACACTAGTCTCAGTAGACTTAAACCCTGTCAGGCAGATGCAGTTGTGTGTGGTGGTAGTGTCGGGTTCAGAGTTATCAACACTCTACACATACCTGTGTGTTTTCCGAATCCTATACACAGCAAGCAGGGACTGTGCCAGCACCCATAGCCATATGCTTAGAGCCTAGAATTGTGAGCTTTGGGTTTAATGCCTTTTCCTGGAATATTGCCTGGAATAAAACTTCCCATATGCTTGATTACACTCTACAAGTTACTTCTGCTGTGTGCTCACAGAATCTTACTCCCAGAACAACACTGTAGAAAATCCTTGAGAAACAGGAGCACTGTATGTCACTATCCTACAAACAGAACAACTGCCATTTTCCTAAGGTCAGTTGTACCTGCTTGAGAAAAAGCAGTGATGCTGGGCTTGCTGACTGAACATTCATTCCTTCATAGGAGAATTCAGGGAGATTTGTTGGGACTTCAGCACTCCTCTCAGCTAGGGAGTGATTAGCATATGTAGGTTGGGGTCTACTAGGTAAAGACTACTTCATCTATGAATTTATGGGGAACCCATCATCTATACTAGGTGAAGACTATGTAGTGTGGCTTCTTTGGGGGTCACTGGCATTTCTGTCTGTAATGCCTCATTCATGTTCCATAAGTCTAACTTAGTGCAGCATCCCCAGGGAGGATTTGACCTCTGAAGTGTGGTTAGAAGATACCCAGACCCCCACTGCCTCATCTTTTGTGCCTTATTATTGATAAGATATTTATTTATTCTAAAGCTAAAACCTATTTTTTTTTCGAGACAACTTTTCACTGTATAGCCTTATATGTCCTGGAACATACCACAGTGAATCATCATGTAAGTATCTGTGTTCCCAATACTGTTGGGTGACTGCTGCTCTGTAGAGTAGGTGGACCATGAAATCAAAGATCCACTGGCCTCTGCCTCCCAAGTCCTGGGATTAGAGGCACCTGCTCTCATGCCATGCCTCCAAACCTATACGTTACCCAGAAAAGTTTATTAATATTGTAAGAAGAATTCACTACTGCAGGTTAACAGCTGTGTTTTTTAGAACTCAACAGGAATAGAGGTGCCACATTTTAAACAATTAATAATTATAGGTAATATAAAATACAGTCAAATTAGAAAGACATGTGTCTGAGGTAACATGAATTACATCAACTCAGGTTCAAGACTTTCTCAAGACTCATCAGAATAACATTTGTATTTAAAGAAAACAAAATATTTTGGTACTTCTTCTATTCTGTGTAGTTAGAAACCTGTATTTAACCATCTGTAATTTTGCTTTGCAGGAAAATCATTTGCTTTTTAAACTCACTTTGTACACTAGAAGATACACTGCTCTTGTCCTTCTCCAAGTTCTCCATACCCTAAGTCACAAAAGAATGGTTTAATTACAAAACAGCTTTTCACCACAGGCTCTAAAGTTTAAAATTAATTTCCAAAATTAAGAATCTTTTCATATTCTAATCATATCTTTTATCCATTCCATCTTCATGAAACAACTGTACTCTATAAACACCCAAATTCCAACCATAAAGAACATATATGTATATGTATTACATATGTGAACAAGTGAATCAACTGTAATGATGATCTTGAATCCCAATGGCTCCTGTGAATGTGTCTGGAGGAAGAGTCGCGGCTTTACTTTGAAGCCATGAAGTATCAATATAGCAGCAACCCTTAAATACTTCATAGAAGAGTTTCTTCATGTATGGATACTTGAGGAGAAACCAGAGTAACATAAGGAACCACACCCCCAAGACTCTACACATTGGAATATATGGATAATCTACTGGCTGCCCCTATAATAAAGAAATAGAGATTATTTCAGATTTAAAAGTCTGGCATATGTTTCTTCTTGGGAGAAGAAAGTAGATTCTATGCAAATCAACCAGGGATAGCAAGAAAATTGTTAGATGGTTGTTAGAAAATGTGGAAGGCTAGTTCATTTTTAGGATAAATCAGGACCAAAGACAAGACCAAAAGATCTTACTGTGCGAGACACGGGTATCCTGTAGGCCTTGACTGGCCTAGGTTCCTAGTAGGACCTTTGAATATTATTCTCCTAATTTTATTATTTGGTTCATGCCTTTTAAATCTTGCATCATCAGAAACAGTATAGAAACAGACTTCAGTTCTTCTACCCATATAAGAGGAGTCCTTTAGAAGTGTTATAAAGGATTCTGACAAATAGGAAACAATGTGATATAAAGTCCCCAAAGAGCCACATATTAAAAAAGAAAATATCCCAGTGCCGACAGAGTTTTCTTGAGCTGACTCTGCCACAGTTACTGTATCTTGAAGGATAGGTACTGAGGAGGTGGGGTAATGTATGTAACTTTACCCTGTCCAGCTGCCATCATTTATAGCCACATACACGCTTTTCCCTAACTGAAAATGGCTTCAGAATTCAATTTCCCAGAAATCCCAACTACAATTCCTCACAAGAAAGCTGGACAAGACACTCCTGATAAGAAGAAAGGAGTTGTAGGGTACTATCCTAATTTTACAAATTCGCTCTTTTCTGTGTGTGTGTGTTTGGCCTGCATGTATTTAAACAGAACAGATGTGTGCTTGATCTCCTAAAAGGTCAGAAGGGTACATATAAGTGCACAAAAGGAAAAATAACAGTTAAAACCACCTGTTGTTCTGGCAAAGGTCCTGCCTCAAACCACCCATATTGTGGCTCAGTAATTATGCATAACTATACAGTGTGACAGAATCCAAGCTCTCTTCTAGCCTCTGTGGACAACAGAGAGGCAAAGTGAAAGGGGCGGGGCCTAGCATACACTTGTGATCAAGCTCAGTATTAGGAGGGTGGAGAAAGGAGGATACCAGTGGTTGTAGGGGATCTGGATGCTCACTTCTGACCTCTGAGAGCAATATCCCCGACTCATGTGGTGTGCATATGTACTTGCATAGAAAAGTCCACACATTTAATGTATACAAAAATAAAAACAAAAATGCCTACAAAAGACTCTACAGTTGAAATACAGGAGTGTTTCATATTTTACACATTTGTTTCAAGTGTTTTTTATCTCTGGAAGAAGATTATAAACCTAGCAAAGGGAAAACATTTGTCCTAAAGCCTGTAACTCATTCCCATGTCCTGAAAGTTCCCTAAAGACTCATCACAGGTTTGCCCATCAATGAGACTTTGCCGGGTTATCCACATGCGCATGCCCAGGGTTTACACAGCCAATCAGTGCAGTCCCTGGTAGGGACCGCCTTCTACTGCATGTGCACATGCGCAGGTTTTATTCAGCCAATCAGCACAGTCCCTGGGTTCGGACCAGCTTTTCTCCTGCCCAAATTACAAAGGGTCCTCAGAGGCCTCTGGGCTGCGCTGCTGGCAATGGTTTTTCACCACCAAGGAGCCGAGTGTGGGAGGGTGCAGTTGTGAAGATGCCCTGTAAGTGATAAACAGGTTTGTTGGATGCTTAATCGAGGTGTGATGGGGTGGGACATCTCAAGCCCTGGCGACCACTATGTGAGGAAAATCCTCCTGGTTGGCGTTTCCTGTGGCCTCTGAGAGTAAAATGGAGGCGGAGTACCATAGTAATGGCAGAGGATTGAACAGGCCTGGGCCTTCGAGGATTGGGAACGCTTGGAGGACACACTCTTGGGGCCTGGGGATAGGACCAGAGAGCTGGCTGCAGGACTGAGTGTCATGGGTGAGGAGCCGTTGGGTCCCTGGTGCTTGTCCTGTATGGTGTCCAGAATCCGTTAGAAACAGAGGATTCCTCCCTCTTCATTGTCGTCCCTATGGTGTGGACCTTCGGTATGGACATTGGAGATGGGGCAGGGTGTGTGTGTGTGGCAGGAATGAAGGCAGAGTGAATGAAAAACAAAAAGGAGATGTCGCAAGAGATTGAGAAGTAATCTGGGATGGATCTAACCACTGATCCTCCAGTCTCATCACCCACATATGAGATTATGGATGTGCACCACCAAGTTCAGAATTTTTTGTCAGTTTTAGTTTTGTAGGATGGGGTCTGCCTTTGTAGCTCAGGCTAAACTGACTTGGGCTGGCCTTGAACTTACAATTTTCAGATGTTTGAAATTCTCAGCTTCCCCCAATCCCCAGTTTCTCCAATATAAGGTCTTGCTGTGAGGGTGGTGGGTGTTTGTTGTATCTGGAGCATTGGGTGTTTTTGTCATGAACAGATAATTTTCATGCTCATTATTTTTCTGAGTAGCACTGTGAGTTTACATTAACTCTGAGATACACACATGCAGAATTGCTCATGTTGTTTTAAAAGAATCTGTGGGAGATAGGACCACAATTCAGATGTCCCAGAATTTATGTCCCAACATATTTTGCTCAATTTTTTTTTTTAAGAGGAGAGGACTCACATAGTATAGACTGGCCTGATTTTGCCTTTTTTAAATTGAGAAATGACAGATTGTTAACTTTGCTTCAAAGAAGTTTTTAAAGAAGTAAGTTAAGAAAACATTTTTAAAACACAGTTTGAAGGGAAAGGGACATGTTAAGTTGGATACATGGAGGAGATGGTAAGGGAAAATGAGGTGTATATGCCACCATATTGAATATGCATACAAAATTCTGTGATAAAGAGTAATTGTCTAAAAATAAATATTAAAGAAGAGAGGAAACGATCTTTCATTGTGCTAAGATAACTGCTTGAGGTTTTTTTGACATTTCTTACTATTTAACTGATACCTTTGGATTCAGGTAACTGGAGATATATTTCTTCTTCTTTTTCTTCTGTAACTAAGAAGACATCTGAGTGTTTACCAATACAAGAAGGGATCTTAAGAAAGTCATGGCAGTACCAAAGCAGGAGCGCTTAGTACTTTTTGACTTTGATGATGAGGAAGATGATGATATAAACCTTTCAGAGAACGCTCTTCCTGAAGGTAAAGCATATTCAATGTTGGCCATTGATTGTGTCTTGTAGTTCATTAGACTTTCACCTAGCTACCTGAAGTGGAATAAAACTCTGCTAAAGGTTTTCATATACTTCATTTCTAATTTTATCTATAACTATTTATTCCTAGACCAGAGTTTTACCAATGCATGGAGTTTCTCTTGGCACTCTGTAGTCCCAGTATGTTGAGAAATAATAACTTGATATAATTTTACCCCAGGAAAATGCCTCAACATTGTTTCTATAAAATGTTGGAAAATTGTGAATTTCATAAAACCTGTAAAGAAATTATTTCTTTTCTAAAGCTGCTTCATAAACTCATATGGGTAATTCTTCCAGGGAAATGCAAATCGATAGAACTTTATTAAGTATTACTAATATAGCATAATTTCAAATGTTTCCATTTCTTATTGTCAATACAGAAAAGAGCCCAGCATTTGACAAGGATGAGGATAAATCATCTTCTTTAGAAACAGATGAAGATATGGGGTAATACTTTCAAATAATTTTTTGTCAGCTCAATAGAGTACTTCAAAAGTAGTGTCTGTGAACCCTGCACTAGAGAGGTAGATTCAGGAAGATGAGGAATTCAAGGACATCCTCAGCTCTATATAGAGTTCAAACCCAGCCTGGATTCCATGAGACCTTGGAATCACAGACACATAGCAATCTTCACACGTACACACAAAAAGCAAAGGGGAAAATCATAAAAATAAGAGGGGTACCAGCCAGAAAGAAGGGTCTCAGCAAGAGTGGGAAAGTTATTTAGAAAGTGCTGTAAATCATACATGCATGAATTATTAAAAATAAATAACACAAATTTACTCTGGTTGTCCAACATGTATTTTATATGCATATGACATTTGTTCCTAAACAAAACAATACGTATTTTTTATGAATAATTTAAAGGACTTTCTGTGTAAAGTTTTGTGTGTGCTAGAAGAATGCCCTACCAGTCAACTATATTTCCAGCTTTAATTTCTTATTGTCCTTTCTTCACAGAGATGAAATACACAGCATGTTAGAGAAATTCGGAGGTATGTTGTTTTAGAGATTTAAATGTTTTCAGAAAATTGTTTAAAATTTTATATCAGTGTCTATAAAAGGAAAGGTTAATCAGTGATCTCCATTAACTGCCATTTAATGCCTTCTTACCACAGGATTTTATGCACGTTTTGTGATTATAAAACAATTGTTTGCACTTGAACTTTTCCATCATTTTTTGAAAAAGTGAAAATGATACTTTTTATATCTGTGAGTCTCAACTAGAACTTTAGAAGCAAGAACAAATGGGACAGAGTTGCAATTCTTTTTATTCCCAGAGTAAGTGGTAGTACAGAGGCGTGTTTCCTTGCATCAGCTCTCATTCACAAAATTTGTTTTGTGAGACTCTTGCTGAAATCCTTTTTCTATTTGGTTCTCATCATCCACCTGGTAGCTGACTGACAACCGTCCATAATTCTAGATCATCCATAACCATGTGTCACTCCAGATCGGAGCCTCTCTTCTGATCTCTGTGGGCACACACGTGTTACACACACATGCATACATGGAAAACATTCATGCATATTAAATGAAAAAATCAGAATTAAAATAAATTTTTGTGGAACAGAAAGTCCTGAAGTTTATCAATTGAATGAACTCATTTTAATAGTTTCTTTTGTTGAGTCTTTTGTTAATTTTGTAGATTGCTTGCTTTTTTTTGACACAAGGTCTTCCTGTTTATTGTGAATTCAAACTGCCCTGGAAGTTGTTATGTAGCCAAGTCTAGGCATACTCTATAGATGTCCTCTGTCAGCTTCCTGGGTGCTAGAATTACAGGCATGAGCCACCACACACAGTTCAGGAAACAGTATTCTTTTAAAGAGTTAATAACAATCTGTTCTTTTATAAGAATTATTGATGTCATGAAGTTTTCCCAGAGATATATTTTTCTATTTGGTGGTGACAAAGAATTTGTTTTCTAATCTGTTTAATAAATTCATGAATATAGATACTTAAAATGATAAACTTGTATCTAATAGTACAGATTTATTGTAGTTACAGAAGAGTTCCTATCTATGGTAGAAAAACATGTTTTGCAAACAGTATTTGAAGTATTGAATTTTTATGCACTGCCCTACTTCCTACTAAGAATGCTCTATGAAAAGCTCCATGAAATGATTTTAAACTATTTCTACATTATCTCCATGGTTACATGAGTTACTTCTTCATTCATGTGTTTGTGTGTGTTTTATGCAGGTGTGCACCTGTATGAACAATTATGTGGAGCATGTGGCAGCCAGAGTTTGAAACTGGAATGTCTTTGTCAATACTGTGTGTGTGTGTGTGTGTGTGTGTGTGTGTGTGTGTGTGTGTGTGTGTGGCTTGCATGTATGTATGCTTTATGTGCTTGCCTGGTGCCCTCAAAAGCCTAAAGAGGGCATTAGATTCTTTTGGGTATGGTTATGAGGCATCATTTGATTGGTAGTAATTGAACCCTGGTTCTCTAGAAGAGCTGTCAATGTTCTTAACTACTGAGCAATCTTTCCAGACCCCTTAAATTATTTTTTGTGAGACAGGATTTCTCGGTATCTGGAGAGGTCATTTCAGTGAGAGTGAATGGCCAAGGAGTCCCAGGACTTTGCCTCTCTCTACCCGTAATTGCTATGACATATCTTTGCACCTCTCTCTACCCGTAATTAAGGACACACAATATCACACCTGACTTTTATGTGGGTTGTGGGAATTCTCACTCAGGCTTTCCTGCTTGCCACAACAAGCAATTTAACCACTAAGACATCTCCCCAGATCAAAGCTCTTTTTTTGTCTTTGGTCTTTTGCCTCTTTTTTTATCTATCTGTCTGTCTGTCTATCTATCTATCTATCTATCTATCTATCTATCTATCTCTGATTATTGATCCTATTTTATACAAATATCTTGCTATTTGATTTAAAGATGACTGAGATTCTAATTCTTAAGAGTATTTTTATGTATTTTAAAGCTTGAGTTCTAAGATTATATGTTCAG